>PVIR01009164.1:0-48011 GCA_004026965.1 Petromus typicus | reverse complement strand
ACTTTTTTAAATGCTCTTTGTAATTCACTGATTTCACCATCTACCAACAAGCTACAAAATGCAGTTTGAAAGTCACAAGTATAGAGAGGGTTTTTAACCCTAGCATTATGAATTATTTGGGCTCAATGGTTTTTTGTTGAGGGAGACTGCCTTCTCAACAGGGAGTGATTCTACCCCCATAACACAACTGCCAGTGTTTGAATTTTTTGTCATTTTTGTTATGACACCTGAGAGCACTGTAATTGCCTAGTTGGAGGCCATGGACACTGCTGAATTCCCTACAGTATATAAGACAGGCCTTCTGAACAAAGACTCATTCAGCCCAAAATGTCAGTAATGCCTACAGTGAAAATCTCAGGTCTGGAGTGATCTTGGAAGACTTCTATAAGAATTAGGAGAAAGGGCTGGGAATGTAGCTCAAGTGGTACCACACCTACCTTGGAAGCACAATTCAATCCCTGGTACTGCTCCTTCCCCTCCCCCCGAAAAAAGAGAGAGAGAGAAAGAAAAAAGGTTTCATTCAAATGGTTGGTCAAATATAAAATATGTTTGAGTAATAGTCAGTAAACTTGGTAAGGCAAAGGTAGGATTCTTAGAGAAGCCAGGGAAGATAATGACTGTGAATGCAGTTAGGAAACAGGTTTTGGAGGACATTATACCTCAATATGAAAGTTTGAATTTTCATTCTAATACCAACTAAGAGCCACTGGCAATTCTGCATAAAGAACGTGATAGAGTCAGTGTAATGTTTTAAGAAAACTGACATAGCAGATTTATTACACAGTAAGTTACAAAGCCACACTAGAGACTTGTTAGAAATTAGTCACAGATTAGTTCAAAAATTAAATGCAAGTTGCGTGTGGTGACACATGCCTGTGATTCCAGGATTTAGGAAGCTGAGGCAGGAAGACTGTATCAAGTTCGATGCTTGCCTGAACTAAATAGCAAGACCTTATCTTGGGGAAAAAAAATTAAATGGCAAAGACTGAATATAAACTTGTACTTGTACACATACTTATAATCCCAGCAAGCACTCTGGGAGGCTGAGGCAGGATATACGTATTAATATAACATGTTCATTATACTCCCATAGCAGGGTGAGATTATGTTAGCACCACTTTGCTTTTCCAGAGAGGGGGTGAGTTGTTTGGAACAGTGTGACAGCTTGGACATGTGTTTCACACTCACTGATTAGTGTACTGATCTAGAGGTTGATTATTCCTTCTAGATCTCTGTCTCTGGTTTCTTAGCTTCAAATGCAAAAGAAGAAACAGCTTTCTTTGACATTCCTGACTAAAATCGAATACCTATGGATAAGACCAAACCTAAATGAATTTTTTTCCCTTTATAAGAAGAAAAATAAAGGAACTGTTTAAGTGTATGCTTTTTTTCTTTTTGGTGATGGTGGGGATGAAACCCAGAGGTTTGTGCACAATAGGCAAGCACAGTACCACTGAGCTACATCCGCAGCCTGCTATTTAAGTTTAGAACCCTTGGGGAGTTGAAAGTCTTTTTATTTGCATAAGAAATTTTTTGTCTAAAAATGGTACATGATGTTGTTTTTAAAAGTTCCCTCTCTAGAACATATAGAGAAGTTACTCACCTCAACTGAGTTTTCCCTAGATAGACCACTCATACACACTATTTAAAAACAAAAAATTGTTCTTTCAGAAAGATTTTCAGCTATGATTTGTCTCTTTTTCCCCCCGTTTGGATAGAATATATTAAATATAATTAAATCTTTGAAATCTTTTTTTTTTTGAGACAGAGTCTCACTTTTGTAGTTCAGGCTGGTCCTAAGCTCACTCAAAAGCCCAGGAAAGCCTCAAACTCACAGCAATCCTCCTGCCTGTGCCTCCCAAGTGCTGGGATCACAGGCGTGAGCCACCATGTCTGCCATGGTGGTATGTGGTACTGATTGCTGGTGGACGTGAACCACCAAGCCCAGTATTGTTGTATGTGGTCACTGGGGATTGAATTCAGGACCTTGTGTTTGCAAGGCAGGTGCCTGAATCACTGAGTTAAATACCTGGCCCAATCTTTGCAATTTTATCTACACTATAATTGTAGACCGTATGGCAAGCTATCCTTTCCTAAGTATTACTATAGTAGAAGCTGAGGTCTCTTTTTTCCTTATATTTTTCCTGACTCTTCCTTTGATGCTATTTTGTCATCAGTATATCTGTTCTTTAATATTGATTTATAAGATCATTGGATATAAATCAAACTTTGTATTTTCTTTTGTAAACAAATATAATAATAAGTAGGCTTCGTGTGAGTTTCTAAAATAATACCCCCAAGAATCAGATTAATTGGCACACTTATTTTGGCTGTAGAGTCTTTTTGTTTAATCCCTAGTTATTAACTAAATTCTAGTTAGGAGAGGGTGGCCAGGTAGTTGTGTTTGAAAAGGAAAGGGAGACGTTGCTCTAAGCTCTGGCTTCCCTCGCCATTTTCCTTTTATCCATGTAGAAATTTTATGGCTCTTGTTCTCTTAGTGTGAAAACTTCTCTGTATGAAAAATGCTTACTAAATTGGACATGGTAGCACACACCTGTAATCCCACACTTTGGAGGCTGAAGCAGGATGATTCAAATTTGAACCCAGCATGGGTGATGTAGCAACTTAGTGAGACCCTATCTCAAAATAAAATGAGCTGTGGATGTAGCTCAATGCAAAGGTCCTGAGTTCAATTTCTAGTACTACCAAAAATTTAAAAAAAGAAAAGGAAGGAAAAAAGAATACTTGCTATTGTGTGTGTGTGTGTGTGTGTGTGTGTGTGTGTGTGTGTGTGTGAGTTTCAGCCCAGACAACTGAAGTTCAGCCATCAAAGACCCATTACTGACCTTCATTTTAAAATGTCAACTGTTTTTAGATGCCACTGTGGAGCTATCCCTGGACAGCACACAAAATAATCAGAAGAAGGTCCCAGCCAAAACACTCATTTCTCTGCCTCCACAGGGAGCCACAAATTCTTCTAAATCCCAGCCAAGCTATGAGGAGGTAAGACTGTTGGTTTCAGGTTTTTACTACTGAGGACTACTAGTCCAAAGTTCAGTTGAGTGAGAACTTCAGAAAATATTTATGATTATGACTACTGAAGGAGTCTTTTGTGTCTAATGGATAGCCAGAATCCAGCGTAGTGGTGGCTTTCAGAAATTTTTTTTTTTTTTTGAGACAGGGTCTCACTTTATAGTTCAGGTGGCCCCAAACTCGCTGTGTTTCCCAGGCTAGCCTGAACTCACAGCAGTCCTCCTGCCTCCGCCCCCCGAGTTCTGGGATTACAGGTGTGAGTCACCATGCCCAGCATTGTGGTATGAGGTTACCAGGGATTGAACTTGTGACCTTGTGTTTGCCAGACAGACACCAGAACCAATGAGCTAAATCCCTGGCCCTAGAACTTTCAGTGATAACAAATTGCCAGTTTTGGCATGTGTGCCATAGGTTCACCACTAGTCCAAAAAGGAATTTTTGTTGGACAGAGTTCTAATGCCTGGAGGAAAGCACAAAAGGTTTCAATGGTCCCTAATCATATTTAGTGTCTGAAGCTCCCATACTCAGGAACCTAGTGTCTCCTTTCTTTTTCCTTAGAGGTAAGTTCTCCAAATCTAGTAATCATTCATTGTTATCAAAATAAAGTTTTAAAAGAATGAATATATCAAGAGACCTGTGAGCCACATGGAATGGTGCTGCTTATAATCCCAGTTTCCCAGGAGGCTCATACAGGAAGATTGAAAGTTCAAGTGCTATCTGGGCAATTAGTGGGACCCTGTCTCAGAATTTTAAAAGTTTTTTAAAGGAAGCTTGGGGATGTAGCTCAGTGCTAGGGTGCTTGCCTAGGATGCATGAGCCCTGAATTTAGTTCCTAGTATTGAAACAAATTTAAAAACCAACCTAGGAGCCAGTTCCTAGCTTAAAATGGTGGGAGTTGGTTCATTAAAATCATTGAGAAAGGACAGAGCTGAACATTAACAGATAGAAGGGTGCATCTTAATTTTCTTTTTTTTTTTTTTTTTTTTGTTTGTTTTGTTTTGTTTGGTTTTTTTGAGACACGATCTCACTTTGTAGTTCAGGCTGGCCATGAGCTCAGCTTCAAACTCACATCACAGCAATTCTCCTGCCTCTGCCTCCCGAGTGCTGGGATTATAGGCGTGAGCCACCACGCCCTGCACGGTGGTGTGTGGTACTGGTTGCTGCTGGGCGTGAGTCTCCACACCCAGTATTGTATGTGATTACCGGGGATCGAACCTGGGTCCTTGCGCTTGCAAGACAGGTGCCGGAACCACTGAGCTATATCCCCGGCCCTTAATTTTCTTATGTTAGAAAGTTAATTGGGATAAAATTAGTAGCCCTTTTATATTGAGTGTCATGATTTATTTTTTTTCTTTAAACAGCTAGAGGAAGAAGAACAGGAGGATCAGTTTGATTTGACAGTTGGTATTACTGACCCTGAGAAGATTGGTAAGTGTCTTTGAGACTCATTACATCAGAATGGAGGTGTAGAGAACATGGGTTGCTACTTTCAGTGTGGCTACCTTCAGAGCTGAGCCAGCCGGGGAAGCATTTCATCAGCATCTTTCCTTTAGAGGTGTAGCCTGACGTATCTTTCCAAGGCCAGAGGTAGCTGTTACACAGTACATTATTTGGCTTTTCTTAGCTTTAAGAAGAAAAATCAGAGACATTAAATACCTTTTAAAAACTCAGACATTGCCTCTTTGCTCAGAGTGGATAAGACCATTTCATTCCCTTTTGAAATCATAATTCCGTTTAAGCACTTTAAAGCTAGGTGTTCTATAATCTGGAGATAACAGAATTTATTATTCCCTTAAGTTTGAAACTGCCACATATAGCATTTTATGCCTGTAATCCCATCATTCTGGGATCCTGAAGCAGAAAAATTATAAATTTGGACCCAGTTGGCGCAGCTTTAGCAATTTAGTGAGATTGGGTCTCAAAAAATAAAGGATAAGGGACATAGCTCAGTGTGAAAGTACTAAATTTGATCTCAGTACAATAAAGGAAGAAAAGGTAGTAGTAGTAATAGTTTGAAATTTTTGCTACGTATTATTTATTTATCTGTCATGCATTTTTGCTACCCTAATATGAAGGGAAGTCTACCATTTCTCAAAAACTTAAGTATTCAAGTTGAATTGTGGTGAAATTGAAGATTTTTGAAGAGCATAATACTTAACTTTAGCCAGATATGGATTTTTTAGGATAATGTCTTTTGTTCCAGGCTAGTAAGAATTACAGTGAGGAGAGAACAATTTCTTATTCCAGGTATATTCCCTTATAGAAGAGCTAACATAGAACTTCCTCCTCCTAAATAGCATGAATTTATATGGTTAACAGAAAAATCTTAACAACGAAACAGTGTAATTCTTAACCCTTTGTTTATTTGGAACAAGGGATAGGCATTTATAAAATCTAATTAGACTTTATACCAAAACAGTTGTCAAGAGCTACAATAAAACTTTCTTCCTTAAAACAAACAAACAAACAAAACAGTTGTCATTAAACTGTGGATATTTAGTTTTCCTGGACTGTTGCACTGGTAGGGTGTTTATGAACACTGTATTCCCTTGTCTATTGGTACAGGAAATTGAGGATGGGAAAGAAAGTAACTCTTTCATTACAGCACAGTGATAAAGCCTGGATCATATGTCTAGGATTCTCTCTTGCTTCTCTAATGATCTGGTATTACCACATTAATTTTAAAGGTTTAAAGTGACAGCACACACCTATAATCCCACCACTTGGGAGGTCAAGGCAAGATGACTGCAAGTCCAAGTCCTACTTAATGAGCCCGTCCCCCCAAAAAGAATGGCCAGGGAAGTGGCTCAGGGCAATGCCCTAGGTTCATCCTGTAGTACCACAAAGAGAAAGAGAAAGAAAGAAAAGGAGGGGAAAGGAGAAAGAAAACAGAAAAAGGAAGAAAGAAGGGAAAGGAAATGATTTAACTAGTTATTAGCTGCTTTTGATCAGTGACATAAAACAAGCATGAATGATTAGAATATTGGTACTAATTGTTTTAATGTTTCATAAGTTCCTTAAGCCAGGAGTGTTTTAGCTTCCTGTGGCTGTTATAGCAAAGTATCACAAACTTGGTGGCTTAAAAACAACCTGATATACACCCTCTCATTTCTAAAGGCCAGAAGTCCATACTCCTGGTGTCACAGAGCATAGTCTCCTTGAAGGTCCACCCCCTCCTCTCCTAGATTCTGATAGCCTCAGATGTTCCCTGGCCTACAGAGGCATCAGACTACACTCTACCTTCATTGTCACATGATATTTTTCCCATTATCATCTTCCCTTTTTGCTTGTCTGTGTCTGAGTCTCACTGATTTCATAGCAGCACTGGTCAGAGTGGGACCCTCCTACATCCACATTTTAACTTAATTCTGTTAGGACTGTTTCCAAATGAGGTCAGATTGTGAGGTACTGGAAGTTAGGAATTTAATGTGTTTATTGGAAGGTATCATAACTCATCCTAGTAGTAGAGGGTAATCATTTCATGGATCAGATTTATTTGAACACATTACTCTTGGTAATAAACTTTCTTCTCCTTGTACTGTTAGCTGAATTCCTAGTCCTGTGAATGCCAAGACACCAGCTCAGTGGAGCCAGTGATTTAACTCAGTGGCACTAAACCTTCCTTGCAAGTACAAAGTCCTGAGTTTGAACCCTGATACCACAAAAAAAGAAAAGAGAAACCAACTCATTGAAACATTTTTCATATGCAGGACCTGATCTTTAGATGACAGCAGTTTTTGATGGTGTGGGCTATTTATTCAACATGTGCTTCTTCCTACACACATTTAAGTAAAATAATCCCACTTTTACAAAGGATATTCTAATTTTTAGAGTCCTGGTATAACTGTCTGAAATTATTTAGGAAACTTACATACATTTGAAACTGTTGTACTACTAGCCCATTTCCAGATCTTACATATACACTGTTTCTTTTCCTACACATTGCCTTAGTAAAATAACTGACCTACAAGAAAAGTATCCAAAGAGCCTGCTTTGTTACTTTGTTGTCCTTTTGCTGTTGTTCTTTGTGGGTTTTTGTTTGTTGTTTTCTGCAGTCCAGAGGTTGAACCTACTGCTTTTACATTGGCTACATCTTCAGCTCTTTTTGTGTTTTCCTTCTGAGGCAGGATCTTGCTGAGTTGCTCAGGTTGCCCTCAAATTCAGGATCCCTGCCTCAGCTTCCCAGAATGTGGGGATTACAGGAGCATGCTACTGTGCCTGACTGTTCTGTGTACATTTGCATGTGGACTTTGCTTAATGGCACTAAATTATGAAATTGACTTTCTGCACATTTGAGTGTAACTATTCTGCAGCGAATGAAATTTTGGATACTGCTTTTACAAAGTAAGCTTACAATTCTTCCTCCAGTGGTAAGCATGTGTAGGCAATGTAGTGTAGATGGTCTAGAGAACAAAAAGTGATAATCCCAATAACTTCTAAAGCTTATCTATTTTATTTTTCAGAACTATATATAGTTTATGGCACTGATTAGTTAAGGCATTTTTGGCTAAGGTGACAAAACTCCAAATCAAATTCTCATAAGAGGCCGGGAATTTAGCTCAGTGGTTCCGGCAGTCAGTACCACACACCACACTGCTAGGCGTGGTGACTCATGCCTGTGATCCCAGCACTCAGGAGTCAGAGGCAGGAGGATTGCAGTGAGTTCGAGGCTTGGCAGGGCTACACAGTGAGCTCAGGGCCAGCCTGAACTACAAAAGCAGGACCTTGTCTTGAAAAAAAAATTCTCATAAGGTGTGGAGAATAAAAAGGAAAGTATGGGCCCATGTAACAGAAACATACAAGGTTTCACCAGTTAAGGCGTGGTTCAATCCAGGGACTCAAAAGATGTCATATGGTCTCTGGTCCTCTCCACCTTACAGGAGGAATATTCCCCTCGGAGTGGTAAGTTGGCACCTCACCAGCACGAATGAGGCTATGCTATAGGCTTGCAGCCCAGCTCTTTGTGACATGTTTTGTCCATGGTTTTAGCCTTCCAATACTTCATTTCTAAGACTTCCATTTTATCTAGCCTGAACATCAGTTTAACCTTTAATTGTTATTAATTTTTTCTTTTCTATTAAGTTCATCATAGAATTCAACAATAGATTCCTTGCAGACCTAACTTCGCACAAATGTCTGCATCAGAATTCAGGCCTCAAGACCCTAGCTTCAAAGATACCTCCTCAACCACTGACCATGTCTCACCTAGGGTCACTTGAATGGCCAAAGAGTTTTGTCAGACTCCAGGTGATGATTATTCAGTTCTTTGTTCCTTATCTTAGTGGCTTTATCCATACAAGAGTAGTGTAGAACTCACAAGATAGGAAGGAAGGAAATCCTCAGCAAGGAAATCAGAAGGTCCAGATTCCACTCCCAAGGCTGTGTGACCTTGAGTTAGTCATTCCATCTCTAGGTTTAAGGTTTAAACATCTTCCATGCCCCAGCTTGGCCCTGGGCAGAAGAAGGCTGGGGGTTGGTGCAGGCCCCTAGACACTGGGAAGAAAGGGTGCTTGTAAACTTTCCTGCCCATCAGGCTAGCCTTGCCACCCTCCTACTCCCCAGCGACTTAAATCTCACCTCATTTCTGTGTCAACTACCCTCTGTAGTTTTTACCTTTGATTTTTTTGGAGAGGTTCTTACTGTGTAGCACAGGCTGGCCTTGAACTTGGCAGCAGTCTGGCAGACTTGCAGTAACCTCTTTGGGTATAGGGCTTGTGGAGCAGACATGTCCCCTAGTCCTGTATAAGCTTCACCTTCTCTGTACACTTAGGAAAGTAGGCATTTCCAGCCATCCCATTGGAGCCAAGTTGTATTAGGAGACCTGGCTGATCCAGGACTGCCCCTTCTCAACTCAGAACTAGGTTAGGAGCTTATGCAACTGGTAATTGTTGACCTAAGCTTTCCTGTTTGATGTGGAGAGGAACTAGGGATGAGGGAGGAAAGGAACCAAACCAACCCAGAACACCCTGGTCCTGCATGGGAGCTGTGTCTGTCTGGATTCCAGTGCGTGTCTTTCAGGACTCAGGGAGTCAATGGGGTCTTTATCTCCACAAGTGGTCTAGGTCAGGACACTACCACAGAGAAAAACAGTTGCTTGAATCCCAGATTATTTGAGTCAAAGGCTTTTTCATAAAAATAATTCCTCCAGGAAAGGAAGACTTGTGTGACATTAGGCTGCCCAAGTGTCTTCCTGCCAAGCCCTTTGCTCTAGATGAACATGTTAGATCAGAGAGGTCAGTGTCTGCCCGTGCAGAGGAGGGGCCTTGACGGTATTTCTGAAAGAGCAAACCAAGCCCAGAGCTGGCCTAGGGTAGAACTACTTGTTTCCTTCTACATCAGTTGCTTCCTTCTTCTCCTGCTTTATACAGGAAGAGAATTGTTTGGATTCAGACAGATGTGTGTGACCAGCCCAAATATTGGCATGGGAACAACTGATGGATTGTCAGTATCCACTGGTGCTTTGTAGAGGGCATAAAAGAAGCCTGGCTTTGGAACAGGGCTGACTTTCTTGTCCAACTCGCACTGGGCCCTGTCAGCATCCGTGGGGACATGATAAGTCCCGTGGAAGAAGCCCAGAGGCAAAGTAGGAACTGGATTCTAGTACTGTGTATAAAATTTAGTGATGAAGAAAGTCTTCTTGCCCTTCTACAGAACTCCTAAGGCTTGTGGTTCCAAGTTAAATGTTACTGGTGCAGGATTGCCTGGTCTAAGGATAATCCTGTGTTTTCTTCTCCCACAGGGGACGGTATGAATGCCTATGTGGCCTACAAAGTTACAACACAGGTGAGTCCTGGTGACCCAGTGATGTCCACCTTCACAGACCTGATGCGCTTGCCAACAAGGCCGCCTTAATCATTCATAGTATTTCTGGGTATCTTTTAGCTTCTTTGCCAAGATTTTCTTTCATGTTTATGAAAGATGTAGCAAGCCTTCATTCCCATGTTACTCTTATGTGGTACTCTAGAATAAGCCTTTCTAAAATTTTTTTTTTTTTTTTTTTTTTTTTGAGACATAGTCTTACTGTGTAGCTCAGCCTGCTTGGCCTTAACTTTGGCTTGAACCCAAGCTGGCTTCAAATTCATGGCAGTCCTCGTCCCTCATCCTCCCCAGTATCAGAATTAGTCATGCTCCCCATGCCTGCTGCAATATCCTTACAGAGAACAACACTTGAGTATGAAACGTCACAAGTGCTCTGTTGCTTTTGTTTTGTTTTGTTTTAATTTTTATAGTACTGGAAATTGAACCTCCATCCCTAGCCTTTAAAAAATTTTTACTTTAAATTTTGAAACTGGGTCTAAGTCACATTATTGCCCAGGCTGGACCAGAACTTGTCATGCTGTTGTTCTCAGCCTCCTAGAGTGCTGGAATTATAGGCATGTGCCAACTTGCGTGGCTATAAATCATGAAGAGAATAGAGGGTATCTGATTTTTATCTCATTTCATAAGAACTATTGTACGTTGGAGCTACTTGGTGGATTGCCCTAAACCAAGGGTAATTTAAAATATAAATTTTAAAATCTTCAGTTCTTCCAAGTGTTCATATATAGACTTTGTTTTAGTATTCACTTTAAACTTTCATCCCTCAAATCTGGTCTTTTGAAATATAATTTTAATGTGTACAAAACTTACACAATGTTGCTGAGTTGGTGATACATGCCTGTAATCCCAGCTATTTGGGAGGCTAAATCAGCAGTCACTTGAGCCCAGGAGTTTAAGACTAGCCTGGGCGAAATAATGAGATCCCATCTCAAAAACAAAACCACACCAAACCCAGCAGAGTGGTGCATACGTGTATCCCAGCATCTTAGGGGGCAGAGGCAAGTAAATCTCAATACTGAGCTCAGCCTAGGCAACTTATTTTGAGAGCATTTCAAAAAAGAGCCAGGCAGTTAGTTGTTCAGTGTTAAGATCCTGGATTCAATTCCTTGTAGTGCAAAAAAACCCCAAGAAATCTTACACTGTTACATGCCAGTGGCAAAGTATAAGAAATCCCTCAGCCTACCTCCAGTTTTGAGAAGAATACCGCGTGCAGCTTCGTGTTTGTCATATTGCCTTGCTTCATACTTAAGACTATTCTCAGCTGTCTCTCATTTCTCTAATAAAATGTCTTTATATATGTATCTCTGAATAACATGGTTTTACATTGTTTTTGAATGTCCTGAACATAGTGTCCTGTGAAAATAGTGACCTCTTAGTGTGGTCTCTCTGGTGGCCTCTCAGTGTGGTCCCTCATTGGGCACAGCTGTGGTTAGTGCACTCTGGGGATACAAAAGTGTATCATTCTGCTTTCCTGCTGTGAGAAGTCTTTCCAGCTTTTGTAACAAGGAATCCCACTGTCCTATGGGTCTCCAGTGCACCCATGGAAGTCTTTCCTCAGGGCAAGTAACTGGTCGTTGTTCCCCTGGGCCAGGACTGCTGCAAATGGTGAACACAAGGAATGGAAACTATTTCCTGAAGACTTCGTACCACTTGTTCTCCCATTGCTGGTCTATAAAGTTCCCATTGATTTACTTCATTGCCATCCACTAACAAGGCTGACCCCCGTACATTCTGCCTCTGTGCTGAGTGTAAAGTAGCCTCCTTTATGGTGTAGACCTAGCTTTTTGCGAGTCTCTTTGTGTTATCTTGCTACTACTGCAGTGGTACTTTGGTTTACGAACTTCTAATTTGTTTTATGATTTGGGGAAAGGTAGCCAGCATTGTGTTTGTCACCCGAAGTGGATTTTCCGAATGGAAGCAAAATTTTGCTGAACGCTTTTGTTTGTAAACTGAATTGTCTGCGAACAGTAGCGTTTGTGAACCAAGATATTGCTGTATTTGTTAGCCTGCTTCTTGTGAGTGTGAGATCTCGTGACACTTAAGAGGTTAAGGTCTGCAGCTTGGGCACTGCACCTGGTTCGTCCTCTACCATAATGGAAGCACCCACGCTCGAGTCTCTCATCTTCAGATTGTAGGTTTTAGTTCCAGCAGTAAGAGCTTTAAGTCAGTAGAGGGTGAATTAGTTACAGGTGATGACAGAATTTTACCTTTACACAAATTCAACGTTTGTGTCCTCAGAGCAAATGTTCTTAACTTGGAAAGAGACTGTATCTGAATTTAATTGATGTCTTTGTGTATGTGCATGCTCATGTGGCACTGGGGTTTGAACCCAGGGCCTTTGTACTTCTGTATCCTCAGTCCTTTTTTTATTTTTATTTTAAGACAAGGTCTTGCTGGGCCAGGGAGTTAGCTCAGTGGTTCCGGCGCCTGTCTTGCAAGCACAAGGACTGGGGTTTGATTCCCCGGCAACCACATACAATACTGGGCGTGGAGATTCACGCCCAGCAGCAACCAGAACCACATACCACGGATCCCAGCAGTCGGGGAGGCAGAGGCAGGAGGATTGCTGTGATGTGAGTTTGAGGCTGAGCTCAGAGCCAGCCTGAACTATAAAGCGAGACCCTGTCTCAAAAAAAAAAGACAAGGTCTTGCTAAGTCATTAAGGTACCCAGGCTGGACTTGAATTTGTGATCCTCCTGCCTCAGCCTCCTCAGGTCCTGGCATTACAGGCGTGTGCCACATGCTGGTTTGTCTTTATATTCTGTAAGTTTTATGACTGCAAATTCATTTTTCTGAGTAGGACTAACGAGACTTACAGAGTATCAATAGAGGATACACCTTAAGAGTATAAGAGCTGGCTCTGAGAAAGGAAGTGATTTGCTAGGAGACTAAAGAGCAGGGATCTGAGAAATAGAGCCCTCTGATGTCAGTAGATGTCTTTCAGCATATCCATTCATCCCATATTTGGAATGAAATCGCCTTGTGTTTTTTCTTTCCCTAAGACGAGCTTACCAATGTTCAGAAGTAAACAGTTTGCAGTGAAGAGAAGATTCAGTGACTTTCTGGGTCTTTACGAAAAGCTTTCTGAGAAGCACTCTCAGAATGGCTTCATTGTCCCTCCTCCACCTGAGAAGAGCCTTATAGGTGAGTAAGCTGAGGTCTGCAGGTCGTGGGGGTCTCCCTTTGCCTTCTTTCTCAGCTGCTTCGGGTGCACTATGAAGTCCCACGGTTAGCAAAGAGGCATGGCCAGCATGTTTTTACTTTTGAGGTCAAAGAAATAGTATATTCTGACACATTCTCTTTGCTTAGGTGCAGGGTAGGCTCTGGTTTTAGTTTTGGTTGTATTTTCATTTTCTTAACCAGAAGTGTTAAATGACTGTATTCTCTTTCCACTGAAATGTACTAAACCCCTCCCTATCAACGATTGATTGTTAATCTGTATTCAGAGTCCAGTTTAGAACCTTTGTCCAGGCCTGCTTGTGACCCAGAGGTGGCCTTGGGCTGTGCTCTGTAGTGCTGCCTTGTTGCCTTTCCTTCTGATGACTCTTTCAGATAAGCTCCTTTTCATGATCTCTGCTTCTTTTGCTTCTTAAATTCCATTCTAGGAATGACAAAAGTGAAAGTTGGGAAAGAAGATTCTTCTTCTGCAGAATTTCTTGAAAAACGGAGGGCTGCTCTAGAAAGGTGGGTGCCGCACAGCCATATTTAGGAGTAACTTGAGAACAAGAAGCTGAAACTGAGACTCAGTTATGAGCTGTGAGCATCAGTTACTAGAAATGATGCTTGAGTGAATCAAAGGGCCACACCTCCACACTATCCATGATGACTTTCCTTAGTCTTGTCTCCCTACTTTGGTTATAGACCATCTTTTCTGAGTGAGCTGACAGTCACATTTTCAGCAGTCTAATATGAATGGCTCTGAGGTCTCTTTTGTGTGCATGCATGTGTGTGTAGCTAGGGATTGAACCTAACTGCTCTACCACTGAGCTACATCTCTAGGCTTCCCCAACCTAACCCATGCCACCCCACTGCTGCCTTTTTAAAAAACTTTCTTGAGCCAGGGTCTGAGTTGCTCAGGCTAGTCTTGAACTTGAGCTCCTCCTGCCTGAGCCTCACAAGTAGCTGGAATTACAAGTATAATTATGCATGGCTGACACAAAGTCTCTTTCTCACCATTTTGTTTTTGCTTGTCTCATACATGTTCTCATGCAGCTCAGGCTAACTCCAAACTCATTTTGTAACCAAGGGTGGCCTCAAACTCGTGATCCCCCTGTTCAGTCTCCTGAGCACTGGAATTAAACGCTTGTCTGTGCCTGGCCTCCACTAGTTATTGGCTCTTTTTTGAAAAGAACATGAACTTGAATGTATTTAAAAGCAGCGCCCTGCTTTACAAGCACGGTCCTCCTGAAGTGCCACATCTGAGAACCTTCTAAGGAGTGAAAGATAGGGTACCCTCCTAGCACTGTGCAACACCCAGAACCTTGTAAGGAAAGATCAGCTAACCAGGTAACTGTTTGTCCTCCAGGTACCTTCAGAGGGTTGTGAACCATCCTACCATGTTACAGGACCCTGATGTGAGGGAGTTTTTGGAAAAAGAAGAGGTTGGTATTGTATAAAATGGAATTTCATAATTCATGTATATATCTCTAATGAAACTACTTCTTTAACAAATATCTGCTTGAGTACCTTAACATATCCTAGTCTATATGAACCCTCAAAATGGCAAGTAGTTTTCAGCCTTTGAAATAAAAGTAGCTGTGCTTAAAGTCATAAGCAACTGGTTGTAAAGATCCAGCAGCAACCTAGTTATATTTTCTTGTATTAACAGTGATCTGTTTAGCAGGTCCTTGACATGTACTTTATAGGTTACTACTTGGCTTAGATTGAAAGAGTATTTTATTTCAGGAGCCAAAAGGCACTGGTTAAAAACCAGTAACCAAAGACCACAGAATGGCCATGTAGCAGAAGTACTGATTCAAGTGGACAGTCTTTGTTACAGGCTATGGAGATAATCCAGTTGATAACAACAGATGAAGCACTAAGTAAAATTTATGAAAAAACAAATACTCCCTTCTCATCATAAATAGAAGTTGTCTAGAAATATTAGTATATGGAAGCATCTTAAAAGTCATTATAGGGCCAGAGATTTGGCTCAGTGGTTCCAGCGCCTGTCTTGCAAGCACAAGGCCCGGGTGATCCCGTGAAACCACATACAATACTGGGTGTGGAGACTCACCCCAGCAGCAATCAGTACCACATACCACACAGTGCCGGGTGTGGTGGCTCACGCCTGTGATCCCAGCACTCAGGAGACAGAGGCAGGAGGATTGCTGTGATGTGAGTTGGAGGCTGAGCTCAGGGCCAGCCTGAACTACAAAGTGAGAAATGTCAAAAAAAAAAAGTCATTACAGAAAGGAAAGCATGAAATAGCTTAAAAATATTGCTGCAGTGAAGAATAAGTCATTCCAGATCAAAAGAAACACTAGAATAAAACAGTATTTTATCCCAGGAAACTAGGAGGAAGCAAGTGATAGGACAAGCCTGTTATTTTAGTGCACATTGTTAGAGCTTGGAGTTGAGGCTACTGGCTGGCCCGTGGACTCCCAAGTGTCGGTAGTGTGCCACACAAGGGGCAAGATTTTCGCTAACACTCCACTCTGGCCCAGTGGGTGGAGCATGGTAGTAATTCTTGCTACAAGTTAAAAAAAAAGACTCATTTTAATTTTTATATTTTTCTTTAATATATATTTATATATTTGAATGAAAAATTTTAGAGAGTTGGGGATTTTTTGTTTTGCAAGATGAATTTAATTAAAATGTCCCTGTCAGGTACTTTAAATCTTACTTCTTCCTGTGGTTCCTGAATCCTTTCTTCCCTTCCACTGCCTTGTCCCTCCTCTATACTCCTAAAGCAGGGTTCATCCATATCTACCCTGTGAGCCCTGGGCCGGATTATCCCAAGGTGGGGCATCCTATGTATGGCAGCAAGTTTCAGCACCATCCTTGGACTGGACCTACTGGGTGTCAAGAACCCTCCCTCCCCGACTATAACAACCCAGATCACTTCCAGATGTCCCATGGAGTGGAAATGCTCCCATTTGAGAACCACTTTTATAAAGTCCAGAGGAGTAAAATTTAACTTTTTAACATAATCCACAAAGTGAAAGCCTCACTTGGTCAGTGAGGATACCTCAGTGGAATCGTAACACAACTTCAAAGTTGGTTAGGGCTTTCAGTCGGGCCGTGTGTGGAGCAGGCTAACTCAAAGGCACTGGTGACTTAAAAGTGTGCACGGTACGTCAGCAGTCCATGCCTGCATGGGCAGACAGCCTCACTATGAGGTTACCTGGCCACATAACACTCCGAGTCTGCATTATACAAATAATACCAAACACTGAAAATTTTACTGACTGTAATATGGTTCCTTAATTTTTTTGTTTGATGTATTAGTTTTAAATGGCTGTAACTGCCTAAGATCACAACCATGTGCAGTTCAGATATTGTTTGGCAAGTTTTAGGCATGCCATATGATGGATACTAATTCTTCTGAACCTAAAATAGGGGCAACAGATAACTTGGCATCCCCGCCTTCTTGGTCTTGTAGCTGCCACGCGCTGTGGGTACCCAGACCTTGAGTGGTGCTGGTCTCCTCAAGATGTTCAACAAAGCCACAGATGCGGTCAGCAAAATGACCATCAAGATGAATGAATCAGACATTGTGAGTAGCCCTGTGCCTCCCCAAGTAGGCTATGAGTCAAGAAGTCCTGAAATATTTGGCAGAGATTTTGAATTTAAAAAAAAAAAAATTCAGTACCTTTCAGAGAAAAAGCAGAAACAAAACTCCACTAGAAAAGGACTACTCTGCATCTCCACACATAAGCACTGCTGTTCTGGGCTTGTGTGTTTCAGTGGTTTGAAGAGAAGCTCCAGGAGGTAGAGTGTGAGGAGCAGCGCTTACGGAAACTGCACACTGTGGTAGAAACACTAGTCAACCACAGGAAAGGTAACACCTCTCAGATGTACCGGGACCTGGGGGGAATTGTTGCCTCCAGGGAGCTGCAGGTGGGAGGGCATTCTTTTCCCAAGCCTTTCAGCCATCAAAGGTGAAGTTTTCAGCCCGTCCTGTCCTTGGTGTTCTGATTGTACAAGAAGATAGCTGGGCAGGGGGGTTGCTCTGACCTTTCTACTGGGAGGGAGGCTGGGAAGCTGTCCCAAATACATATTGACCTCAGATGAGGACTTCTGATAGATCTGAAGTTCATGACTCACATCCAACATAATGCACCTTAGCTGCAGTAAATGTAGGGAAGCCATACACGTCTCCTAACCTTTCTTTGGTAAGATTTGCTTTACAAGCTGTGAAAATTGTCCAAGTTTGAATGCTTTCCTTCCCTGTTTTAAACATACGGATAATTAGAAATGGAGAGCTAGGTGCAGTGACACATGCCTACAATCCCAACACTCTGGAGGCTGAGGCAGGATGGTGACTGTAATCGGGCCACAATAGGCTACATGGTAAGTGCAAGGCAGGCCCAGAATACACAGTGAGACCCTCTCTCAAAAACAGAACAACAGGGAAATGGGAAAAAATGAGAATCAAGATGGATCATGTACAGGTATAAATTCTCAATGTTGAATGTAATTATAAGGTATATCTAAAATATACCGATAAACTCAATAAAGGGGAAAAAAAAAAAAACAGAACAAAAATAGACCTTTTACATGAGACCAGCTGGCAAACCTACTGGATCCATAGGCTCAGAATGGTTTTCACATTTTTAAGGGGAAAAATGAAGAGAAAAAAGAATAGGCAGCAGAGATGATGTGTGTGATCTGCAAAACCACTTACTATTTGGCCCTTTGTAGAAAAAAAGTTTGTTTGCCTTGCTCAAGCACATTTAAGAAAGGCTGCAATTCAAAAGCTTTAACATTAAAGTAAGAATGATTTCTGTGGCCTTTTCATATTGACCCTTGGTTCTCAAGGATGACCAGGCTGCCTCCTTCAAGCAAGCCTAAGCTAACGATCAGGACAGTGGGTGACTCTCCCTCTGGCTCCTCTCACCAGGCCACTTCCTCCCACCTGGGCCTCAGTTGGGAGATATGCAGGGCGCAGCGTTAAGACATGCTGTGTGTACAAGGCCAGAGTGCCCCTTTTCCTCATGAGATCAAAGGGGCCTCTGCTGTCTTTTCCTCCTTCCAGAGCTAGCGCTGAACACAGCCCAGTTTGCAAAGAGTCTAGCCATGCTTGGGAGCTCTGAGGACAACACGGCATTGTCACGAGCACTCTCCCAGCTGGCTGAGGTGGAAGAAAAAATTGAGCAGCTCCACCAGGAACAGGCCAACAATGACTTCTTCCTTCTTGCCGAGCTCCTGAGTGACTACATTCGCCTCCTGGCCATAGTCCGCGTAAGCTTCAGATTCCTTTCCTTCTCTTGCTCCCTTTGATGCAACTGATCTTTCCTGTGCTCTTCCCCTTCCCAAAGCTTCATCTGACTCTATCTAGCTCATGAGTAGCTATACTCTGAAGAATGAAACTATCTTGTAAACCAAGTGCGTTTGTTAGCTAGTTGTCACGAAGTTATTTGGGGATCCACAGCCGGTTTCCTATACCACTCCTGACTTCCTAGGTACCTCCCCATGTGGTGCAAGCCAGATAGTGTGCCCAGAGCTCCATTCTCTGAGCAAGGCATGTCACAGGTCACGGCCTGCTGTGTTTTCCTCAGAGTAGTGACTTCCTTGGCTTTCTGGTCTCTGCCTCCTTAACAGTGGGTGGTGACTTGCCCAGATAAGAGCACTTGCTGACTCCCACCTGTCTCTCCATTCAGCAATCAGGTAACTAAAGAACCAGCTTGGTAGCCTTGCATGAGAGAGTGTGGCCAAGGGCTTGCGGTGCTTGTCACCAGAGCCTCCCTGTGCTGTGCGGAACACCTCAGTCAGACAGTTCACTTTCTGGCCTGGTGACCTGGGCAGTCTCGATTCCTGCGAGCTCTCAGAGCAGCTAATAAAGCTTGATGGGGCACTGGGATTAGCTTTCATGGTCTTGCTTAGACAGAGGAAAGAACCAAAAGTGAGCCTGGTGCCTGCCTTGTAAGGACTTCCACCTGTGCCCGATCCAGATGGGGATTGTGTAAGTTCTTGGTAGAACACTGCTGTCCCTGTCCCCATCCAGGACATGTCTCCGAGCAGGTAGCTTCTGGGTTATGTCTGGAGCTGAGGTGTACCTAACTGCTGCACAGAAGCACTGCTAACATAGCCTGCGCGGCTGCAGTGTCCACTCCTCTCCTTTTGCTTCTGGTTTGCTAACTCTGCAATGATCAGAAGCTTAACAGGTAACCTGCTGTGGAATTCTCAGAACTGGGTAGACTGTATAAATTGGAAAGCCAGCCCAGAAAGTGCCCTGGCTGGAGAGACCTGCTGTGAAGAGCACCTACTCTGGGACACGAGCCTTGCAGGGTGCGGTGTGCCTGATGTAGAGAGTGGAAGAAGAGGTCAACCTGGAGCTCTGGGCGTGGGGACACATGCCTTAGACCTGAGAACTGCAAGCTGGCCATTGAACCCTTCACCTGCCCCTTCACGCCATCAGCGGGCAGTGACACCAGAGAGACTAGTAGAGTTTCCTGCCCTTCTCTGAACTTGGACCACTCTTGGCCTGGTGGGGTAGGTTGGGGTCTTTCTTGAATATGGTCACCTTTTACCTGACCCTTTGACTTTGAGGTCTTAGTATTGCAGAGGAACAGTAATGATGATGCTAAATATGGTACCTTTGGTGGCACTGCAATCCTAAGGTTCAGGTTTTTACAATGGCCCATGCTAATGACGCCCAGAAAACATTTTTACTTTTTTTTTTTTTTCAGTGACACTTATCCTTGCTTTAATTTTTGTTGTCTTTTTGTGCTTTTGAAATGAGCTCCCACTTACAAAATACCAAACTGTACTCAAAAGAGGGTGTTGAAAAAGCCAGCCATTGGCATAGCATGGAGAAGCCCACGAGTAAGGACAGACAGAAGCAGGTGGCAAGAGGTGGTAAGTGACTGAAGCAGTGGTTACAAATGTTCACAGGGAGCTAGAACTATCCAACAGGTTGTCTCTACAGGTAACACAGGTTAGACTAGTCACTACTGTGCTGGGGCCTCAGTCTGGGGTCAGAGTCTACACAGCAGTACAGATTCTTCCATTAACTTTTTTTATTTTTGACACTTGAGTCCCACTATATAGTTCTGGCTGGCACTGAGTTCACTATATAGTACAAGCTGGCCTCAAACTCAGGGCAATCCTCCTGCCTCAGCCTCCTGAGTGCTGAAATTACAGGTGTGCCCCACCATGCCCAGTTGTACACTGGGTATTTCTGCAAACAAAGGGGCAAGTGGCACAGGGTAGGAGGCTGGCCAGGGGAGAACCTATATCCACACTACTTCTGAGGCCTGCTGGACAGGTACAGATTGAGTTAGAGCTACAGGTATCCTTTAGTTAGAGCTACAGGTATCCTTCTCTGGAAAAGCTGATCATAGGAAGGCCTGGAAAGCCAGCAGGTAGACTCTGGGGTGCTCCCTGGAGGCCTTGATAGTCTAGAAAAGGTGAATGGGCATTTGCAGTAAAATCAATGTCTGCAAGGTGTGTTTACTTAAAGAATCTTTTGGTAACCCTGTAAGCTCTGTGAGTGTCAAATGAAAGATTGCTCCCTGAGTTAGACTTTAAGGACATACCTCCGCAGCTAGGCTAGGTCCTTAGATTTGTTACAGTGCTCTTCCTATTTTCCCACTCTTCTACATATTTATATGTACTATAAGTTTCTCTTTATAACTGCTAATAATGCTAATATGCTCTTCCATTATGTGTTATCTGTTATGTGATAAATTCACGAAAGTGGGACCATGGGTTTCATTCCCCCTGGATTATTACCTCCTGGCACATTGCAGGCACTCAGGCAGAGCACACAAACTCAAGACTGGCTTTTCTGAGAGTCATAGCACCGGGCACAGGCACCAGCCCATCACCTCCTGTGCTCCTAGGCATTCAGCCCTGGGAGCGGCATGAAGCAGCCTGGCACCAGCTCACTGGGGGAAGGTTGGAGAAGATTTCACCCAAGCTTATGTTTCTAGACATTTGTGCCCAGCTGGGCACAAACACATAGCTGCAGGACCCACCCTTGCTCAGTTCCTCTCTGGCCCAGCTGCTGGGCAACAACTCCCACCCCAGGGCCCTGGGACCCTGAAGAACTGGTTGTGCTACCTTCCAACCCCTCCCCATAGGCTGCCTTCGATCAGCGTATGAAGATGTGGCAGCGCTGGCAGGATGCTCAGGCCATGCTGCAGAAGAAGCGGGAGGCCGAGGCTCGGCTGCTTTGGGCCAACAAGCCTGACAGGCTGCAGCAGGCCAAGGACGAAATCACAGAGGTAAGCTTTGTGGCACCACACCAGGGCTGATTTACTGCTCCGGACTGAGCAGTGATCCCATTCCTCCATATGCTCGGAGCACACAGAAGGAAAGACGACTGACTAAGGTTATGAATTGAGTGATGGCAGCCTGGTCTTCGTCCTCTTCTCACCCTGTCCATGTCAGAATCTCAGCAGGAGTCATGGAAGGGGTCCTGGAGGATCCAGATGGGGGGCTGTTGAGGAGAAACTTAGGTTCTCTGGGGCTCCTTGGCTGTCTCTGAACTGGAGTCCACTGAAATATCAGAGCACTTTGGGAGACCAGGCTTATCCTTTCCAGCCAGCCCATAAGCTGGCCAGCTGGACTCTGACTACCTGCTGAATCTCTATGCACTTAATCCTATCCAGAGGGACAGACAGACAATGATCAGATGAGGCCTTATGGAGAATTGCTGCCCAGACATGAAGGCTTACTAACAATACTGCTTATACTGAATGATCTTTCTCTCTTTCTTCCCAGTGGGAGTCTCGAGTGACTCAGTATGAAAGGGACTTTGAAAGGATTTCAGCAGTGGTACGCAAAGAAGTGATTCGATTTGAGGTGAGATAGAAGATCCTAGCTTGTTACTCAGTGTGCAGTTCTTGAAGCAGGTGTGGTCTCTCTGTGCATGTGTGTGTGTGCATGTGTGTGTGTGTTTGTGTGTGCATGCACGCACACGCATATACAACCTCTTCAGACTGCTGGACCACAGCAATTTGAAACAAAGCTTGTGGCTGCCACGTACCCTTTGGGCTTCCCCAGCCTTATTTCCTCCTCTACCCCAGCCCTGCCCTCTAAGAAAGCTTTCCAGAGTCTTGGCATAGGCTGACTGGAAGTTATAGCTATTCCAGCTGCTGGCTCCACTTTTGGAGGCTGTGTTTGGCCTTGGTCAGCAATGAACTCTACCGTCCCATCAAAAGGGGAAGGAGCAACTGTCTGGTGGTCAGTGTAGAATCCTGTCTCCTATAGAAAGAGAAATCCAAGGACTTCAAAAACCATGTGATCAAGTACCTTGAGACACTCCTGTATTCACAGCAGCAGGTATGTGAATTCTGCATGATCTTCATCCCTACCACTGTTCCAAAGGCTGCTACCTACCTGGGGCTTTGGTGAAAAGATGGGCAGCCCCGTTGTGAGGGAGGGAAGGGCCCTGCCACAGTCAGTCCTCGAAAGTAACCCTGCTGCTCCAGCATAGCACATTTCGCAGGGCTTTTCTGCTGTCCTGATTTCACGGTAAGGTGGTGTTTGAAAACAACTGTCTCTTCATTGCCTGAAAATTAACTCCTGAGAGGCCACCCTGTGGTACCAGCTAGCCTCCTTGAGGCTGAGGTCCCAGTCAGTGCTGGAACAGTGGCCCCATCGTGAGGAGGTGCTGAGCTGGACAGAGCTGCAGCTTCCATCAGGTGCTCCCTCTGGGACAGGGCCCAGATTGGCTTCCGAGACCTCTCTTGCACTTGGGACTCAGCAGCCGATGCTACTCAGATATCTGGGGGAGTGAGGGTACCTGCTCAGCACACTCACCTTTGGATAGCCAAAGGGGTAGATCTGGGAGAGCCATGAAACTGTGCTCACTCCCTGCTCAGGCTCTGCCACTAGATGAGGGCATTTGCTTACTGTTCCCCACTTCTTTGCAGCTGGCAAAGTACTGGGAAGCCTTCCTTCCTGAGGCAAAGGCCATCTCCTAACGGACCAAGAATTCCACAGCCCACCTGCGTGACGCTGCCTTTTTATACACTGTCCTCCCCTCGGTGCACCTCAGTGACGCATCCTGTCTAGGCTGGACTTAGCCCCTCTCCTTTTCCCTGTCCCTCGACCAAGCAGTTCCCATTCACTCTAACCAGTACTTCATTTAGCTTCCATATATATTTTCTTACCTAAGAGAATAGTTTCCTGCTTTAAGCAAAAGACCTACAATAGGTGGTGGAATTATGGGGTAGGGGTGGAGTATTGGTATAAATATATAAATACAAATGTATATTTTTCAGGATGTGGTTTAGGAACTGGGAATAACGTTTTTTGTTACTCCTGATGGTGCCATGAAAAGATTGTGTAATAAAATATTTTAAAATCAGGTTACATGACTCAGCATGGTGGTGCTTTTTCTTCAGGCTGGGGAGCAGCTGGAAAGCAGATGTGGATACTTAGCCAGGATGCTGTCAAGGTGTACCAGGTTTCTCTCTACAGGAGCTCACAAGTTTTTGCTGCTGCTTCCCTAAAAATGGGGTTTCTTTTTCTCCACTTACCTCAGCTGCCTCTTCTCAGGATCTCTTAATCTGTATTTATTCTTATTCCTGTTTCTTTAAGGAGAAAGTTTTAAAGACATCTCTTATATTAAGAGAGGCAAAAGGTATTCCACAAAAGCAGCTGACTTTCTTATTCCTACCCTATTTCCTTAAGCTGCTCAGGGCTGAGTCCTGCCTTCTGATGGCAGATCTTACATTCTTACTCTTTTTGTTGTCATCCATCAAAACAGCCTCAGGAACTGGGAGTATAGCTCAGTAGTAGAATGCTTACCTAGCATGCTAGTGGTCGGGGTTCAATCCTCAGCACCAAAACAATAGCAAAAACCTTCCACGTCCTTAACATACTGTTCTTGTTAAGGTAGAAAGAAATCAGGATGTGTGGCTTATTCCAAAAGATGCAGAGCCAGTCCTCTGCCTCTAGACAAGATAATGGAAGAGCCTCTGTAGCCACGGAGGTTCAAAGCAACTTTACTCCCTGTCCACAGGAGCATGCCAGCAAGAGCCCCCAAGAGAGAAAAGCTCAGGGCAAGGACATTACGCTGGTGTGGCTGGTGACCAGTTTCAGTCATGGCTAGGCTGTCCCTGACTGTTTCCACAGGTGTACTGACAGAGCAGACTTGGAAATCCTCTGTGTGGCAGAGTTGGTGGACTGCCTGCCGTGGGAATCTTTCAGCCCCAAAAACATCCCTGAACAGGACCAGGAATGTAGCTTAGTGGTTTCAATGTCTGCCTAGCAAGCGCAAGGTCCTGAGTTCAATCCCTGGTACTACATATCACAATGCTGGGCGTGATGGCTCACACCTGTAATCCCAGCACTCAGGAGGCAGAGGCAGGAAGACTGCCTAGAGTTTGAGGCCAGCTTAGGCTACATAGTGAGTTCAGGGTCAGCCTGAACTACAAAGCAAGACCCTGTCTGAAAAACAAAGAAACAAAAAAATCCCTTCACAGAGGCTCCAGGACCTGCTGTATCAGTTCTCCTGAGTGGGCAGCTAAGGTTCTGGGAGGGACAGGCAGAGGGGAGAGAAGTAATAAACAGTACTGATTTCCACTACTCTGTGCACATCAGGGCAAGTGGCATTGCTGCAGATATATTTGTCAACAGGCTAACTTTTTAACTTTTTTAGAAAAGTTACTTAGTCTCTCCCTATATCCCAGTATCCTTATTCTCACCTTTGATTTTTACCCTGCCAGTCTTTTTTTAATGCTTACTTTTACATAGTTTTAATAATATACACACAGTGTTTTATCTTTTCATTAACATTGTATGTTTACAAGTATCTTTCCTATATCCTTATTATATAATCCAACTTTATTTGTAGAGATATATAATTTGAAACATTCCAGAGAGTGACTGTACCATAATTTTGATTTGCCCCATACTGTTGGATTCTCAGTTTTGGAGGGTAGTTCTTAACAACTTTTTATTATGATTTCAAACTTACAGAAAAATTGCAGGAATATCACAGAGCTCCTATATGTCCTTTACACTTTATTTACCAAGTGTTTATTGCATTTGCTTTAAGGTTTGCTTTATCTGTATAATTGCCATGTTGTATTTTCTGAATCATTTGAATAAGTCCTATCCAATTATACCCCACTACCCCAGAAACTTTAGGATGTATTTCCTTAAGAACTAGGACATTCTCGTGTACTTTAAGTACACTTATCAAAGCCAGTAAGTTTAATACTTATATAATACTGTTATCTACCCCATGGTCCACATGCAAATTTGTGAGCTGTCTTCATATCATCCTTTGTAGAAATGCTCTTTTTCTTTATGCAGGATCTTAGGTTACTTTGAGTTGTCGTCTGTCAACCTCTCTTCTGCCCCTGTTTTGGGAATGAGCCCAGCAGCTTTGCCCTGAGTTATATCCCCAGGCCTTTTTTATTTTGGAGAGAGGGTCTTGCTCATTACTGTGACAGTTTCTAAGAATACAGGCCAGCTTTTTAAAAAACCATTTGCTAATTTGTATTTGCCTGATAGCTTCTCATGATGAGGCTGGTGTTTTGCATTTTGGACAGAAATATCACAAAAGTTAAGTGCTGGATTCTCAGTGTGATTTGTGGGAGATACTTTCAGATTATGTAAATATTTTGTTCTAACACATGTGAACAAAATACTATACTCTATCCTGTTTGGCATTAGTCTTGTCTGAATCAGCTATTGCTATGATTGAGCAGTGTGATTTTTCTAAGCCATAACGCCCTCTACATTTAGAAGTTGGCTTTCTACCTCCAAAGGAAAGCATCCTTTTCCCCATTTCTTTAACCACTTGTTTATTGGTTTAGGACATGGGCTCCTACTGTACTACTTGCATGACTTTGATTCTCAAACTGCCCTATTTTGTAATTGAGTACTTCCTGGCATTCCAGATGTTCTGGGGGTCTTGTTATGCCTTCCCTGTCTGAATTCTAGAATCAGCACTCCTTCTCCACAGGACCTTGATTTCCTTTTAATGGAATTGAAAAGCAAAGATGGGAGGGTTTAATGTGCACATTTCCACTAGAGGGCCATTGCTGCTAGTAGGAAAATGTATATAAATATATAGAAAGTTGAGAGAGAGGTAGAGGGATGACACAGTTGAAAATCATGGGATGGAGTGTGTAGCTCACTGGCAGGGGGCTTGCAAGGCCCAAGGCTTGATCCTAGTACCACCAAAAAGAAAAAGAATTGACAGCACTATAGGCTAACTCTAGTTGACCCCCTTTCCTGTGTTTGTAACTCTGTTCTTCAAAGAGACCTATTTTTAAAAACCTTTCTCCATGATTTGTTAAGTTCTGTCCAAAGATCATCTTGATGTTTCATATTATCTCCTCAGGACCAGTGCTTCTCTGGTATCAGAACTTCCTCCTGAGCCTTGTGTCACAAAGCTGACAGGGCCGTTTGTCCTCAGAGCTTGTGATTTTTCTGTGCGCTGCTGCAGATGAGGTGTGCTGAGCCAGAAACCTCTACCAGGAATGAAATGGGCATAAAGGAAGGGGGTGTCATTCCATCTGAGGACTCAGGAGGGAGAGATTTATGGAGAACACTGACACCCAAGAGGACTCACTAGGCATTGTGGAAATGGGGTGCAAGTGTGGATAGCTATTACCATGGTCCCTTTGTGATGTGGACCAGTGAGAAAGGAGTCTCAGGCTCCTCCCAGCCATCTGAAGGTCTAGGATGGCAGGAATGACGGGGCCATAGGATGAAGAAAAGTAGGGAGAGGATAGAACCACTGGGGTCTGGTGACTGGCTTGATGAGAGGCCTGAGAGACAGCTATCAGTTCCCTGGTTCTGGCTGGAATATTAGGGTAGCTAATGAAGGACATGGTTTACATTAGAGGCAAATGCCCACAGCAGATGGGAGGGGAGGCGATAAGGTCAGGAGGCAGGTGCCTCTGGATGGAAAAGGTAGCCATTGATTGGAGGTGGGAAGATACATAGTAGAAGGAGACTTTGTTTTATTTAAGGTGGAGCAGATTAAAGTATATTCAGAATATCAGAGGCAGCAAAGGCAATAACCATCAGAGCCATGTCTGGGAGAAGATGCAGCCTGGGGCACAGCCTCTGCTGTTCCTATGCTCAGGGAGCTTCATGGGTGAAAGCATGTGGGAGGAGGGACAACTGGGAGTACAGATGAGGCAGGAGATATGCTGGCCTCTTCCCCTGTGTTGTTTAGCCAGGAATCTCAGGGATGCACCTGAGAATGAGGACATAAAGCTCAAGAAATAATATTCAGAGGCAGTAAGTGAGAGAAGTAGAGATAAGACAGGATGAAAGTGTCACACATAAATACCAGTAATTCTGGATACTTCCCAGAAGCTTCTACCCTTGAGTGCACCTGCAGTCAAGAACCCTAAGGAAAAGAGAGGGAGCTGTGCAGAGACACAGTTTAATGAAGGAGAACTGAAGGCTGGGCCAGGATCAGGGAAACAGTGGTGATGGAAGGCTTAGAGCCCACGAGGCAGAAGCCCATGGCTTGTGAGGGACAAGCAGCTGCCAGGTGGTGGATTCTCCACCCATCCAGTACTTGGCAGCTGGGACCCAGCCAGGGTGGGGGCAGATAATGCAAAGAGGAGGACACATGTTTGTCGCAGTTGGCACAAGCCTGAGCCACACACTTCAGAGATGGGGCTAAGATTCTCTACTCCATATCTGGGTAAGAAAAGGCAGAGCCTAGAGGTATAAATGCATGGGGACAACTCAGCCCTGTCCTCCAAAGCTTGGGAATGACACACATGTCACCTGCAGCGTCCCAGTGTTCCCCATCAAACCAAACTCTGTGAGCTCACATGTCTATAACTCCATGGTCCCAGCAACAGCTGCCAGATGGCTGGAATGACTGAGTGATCACAGGCTCTGCCAGGTGGCACAGCCTCCTGTGAGAGGCGACAGCTCACTGTGCCCTGTCTCCCTGTCCCTTGTGACACTACTGCCACCTCATGCAAACTGCTTCTAAATGTGCCTGTCCTTCCTCACATCTGTGTGACCTGAAGAGTCCTTGTTAATGCTGCTCTGTCTCAGCTCATGTCCTGCTCCATCTCACAACTACAGCTGGCAAGGTTGTTTTTGTTTTATTTTTACTTTTTGGTGCAGTACTGGAGACTGAACCCAGGGCCTCACGTGTGCTAAGGAACTAGTCTGAAAGAGGCTTTTTCAAGACTATGAATGGAGTCTTGTAAGTGCAAGAGACAGTAGGCATTTACCAGGGAGTCAGAACACTCACTGAGGAGCCTCACAGATGCTTCTAGATATAGCCAGTACCACAGGCCTCAGTACAGGGGTGAATCCCACCCCCAAGGTCCAGAGGACAAGGCTGAGTGCTCATCACCTATTTGTGAGTTCATAAGGGAAGCTCTCCAAAGATGTCTGTCATAATCTTGTTCACAGCTGCAAAATCTGCAATCAGGTTAGATGTCAGTGAGGAAGGGATTAGATGAATTATGGTACAGTCATACAACTAAATTATTACCTAGCCATGGAAAGCGACATTATTGGTGAGGAAAGCTCATTTTTGAGTGAAAAAAAAAGTCACAGAATTGTATGTATAAAAAAAAGAATTGTATGTGTTATCTACACTTTATATAATTTTATATATGAGAAGGATGTTGATTGAATTGTTAACTGCTTCTAGAGATGGAGTTTTGCATTACTTTCAATTTCTTACATTATTTTATGTTGTTTAAAATTTCTGTGTATTACCTTTATAATCAGAGAAATAAAGTTATTTTCAGTATTGGACAGTAATGCAGTGCATTCTTTGAGACCTACTTCACATTTAAACTCTGGGAAGCTCTTCCTGATCCTCTGACCATCCCTGCCTGGGACAGGAGCAGGAGCCCACTGCCCAGACACATTATGAGCTGACGCTGCATGTGTCATCCTGACCCGGTGTTATCTCTGATGATCTCGTCGCCTGAGCAGCAGAGCCTGGACTGGGCTGCTTCTGCCCCTCTTGGTGTTCTACCTGCCCTCTGTGGCTGCTCCTCGACAAATGATTACTTTATAAGCCCCATGAGGGATCTCGGGATCTTCCAAGAGATGCCAAATTCTGGACTGATTTAGGGTTTACTGGGCCTTACCATATTATCTAAGGGTGTGCTCGATGTCTTCAGTGGGGCCTCAGCTGGCGTACTGATGGCCTAATCCTTTGGCCCTTCTGGTGTGGATATACCCCTTGGCTGTGATAAGCAGACTTCTAGCTCAGAAAGCTCCACCCACCAAAGGCATCACAGAGGAAGCGAGCTGCTCTTTTTCCAAGTACTCTGTCTACATCCAGAAAAAAAAAACCACAAAAAAATCTTTCCCAGTCTGAGATAGGCCCTTTCCCTAAAGAATCATGATGACTGTTTCCAAATGATGGGCCCCTCCGAGCTTCAAAGCACATGGCTTCCTCTTCCAGTATGAATAGAGGCAGCGACAACCACACTGGCCCAGCCAGCAAGTCTGCCTTCAGGGTTGCATTGGCAGCCAAGAACATATGCAAAGCAGGGACAGACTGCCCAATAGCCCCTTCCCAGTGTGGACCCCAACTGCATTAATGACAGTGAAATCTCTCACTTATAAGCACTATATTGCCAGGCGCTGTGCTTGAAGCTTTAAGACATCCCTCCTCTGGCATCACTATGAACACTTCAGGTGAGATGAACTTAGGCCGCTGAACTCACTTGTCCGCCCCATCACATCTCACACATTCTAGATAGGGATGGACAAGAGGAACCTAGATCTTAACCTGAAATGTTTCTGTAAAGACCGGAATAAAGCCACACAGTAGGCCGGTGGAGGACAAGTCCCTTTTGGTACGGAGCTCAGCTTGTTCATACTGGAGCCTCTCTGGCCCTGTGTGAGCTGTCTGCAGACAGGGAGAGTGGGTTGCCCGACTGGGCATTAGGTACCTGGAAGACAGAGGAGCAGCTCTGCTAAGTAGCCAGCGACCATCAATGACAGACCCTAAAAACTACATCCAGGGTTGAGGCAAGCACCAGTAGTCCCCACTATTCCCAATGGTGAGGCAGGAGGATCACCATTTTTTATTTGTTTTTTAAGCAGGGTGTCACTAGATAGTTCAAGCTGGCCTTGAACTCACTATGCAGCCCAGGCTGGCCTCAAACTCAAAATGTTTCTCCTGCCTCAGTCTCTCAAGTGCTGGGATTGTAGGCATGAGCCACACCTTGCAAGAGGATCACCTGAGCCCAGGAATTAGGGCTAGCCTGGGCAATCTAGCATGACTTCATCTCAGATAATCAAAACAAGAGCTGGGAATTGGACTTAATGGTAGAGCACCTGCCCATCGAAACAAGGCTCTGCGTCTGAGCCCACGCACCGCACAAATACATACACACAACACCAGATAGTGCACTCCCTGAGCTGGTGCATGGGAGTCAGGGGCCCCAGCCCCTCGTGGCTTCTACCTGTTGCTCTCCACAATAATCTTTTTTTTTTTTTTTTAGGTTTTTGGAGACAGGGTCTTGCTTTGTGATTCAGGCTGGCCCTGAGCTCAGCCTCCAACTCACATCACAATCCTCCTGCCTCTGCCTCCCGAGTGCTGGGATTACAGGCGTGAGCCACCACGCCTGGCACTGTGGTATGTGGTACTGGTTGCTGCTGGGTGTGGGTCACCACACCCAGTATTGTTATGTGGTTACCGGGGAATCGAACCCGGGTCCTTGCGCTTGCGAGACGGGCGCCGGAACCACTGAGCTAACTCCCCGGCCCTCTCCACAATAATCTTGAGGACAACTCCAATTACCTTAATCACTTGTGTTCTTTGGTCCTCAAACTCAAGGGCTGGGCACACCCAAGGGCCGGGCTAACATTTTGTAAGAATGTTAGGAGCTGTTTTATCACCAGGAAAATCTGCTGAGCCATGGACCTTGCTGGGGCAGCCTCCTCCAGCAGCCCTTATTCCAGCCCTGGTCCATGCTATCTGAAGCAGCTGAGCTCTCTCTGTCCTATCTGCACAGGGGACAAATGGCTCTGAGAAGTGATACTGCATGGCTGGAGCCCAGATCTAGAGCCTGCCTGTCTCCTGGAATGCAGGTCACCAGCCAGCCCAAAGCCAAGTTTAGTCTCAGGACTTGCACAGAGGTGGCCTTTTCCAGAGCCCATTTCCCTTCCTTCCCCTGAACACTCACAGAAATTAACAGTTTAGGCTAGGTCAGTAATTTCATGTTTTAGTAGCAGTGCTCTTTCTAAGGAGTCTTACTCCAAATTTCAATATTCAAGCCTGGTATGGTGGTGCATATCTGAAATCCCAGCAACTGAGAGAGGAAGATCCCAACCTGGGCAGTTTAGCAATGTAGTGAGACCCTGTTTCAAAAATAATTTAATTTAAAATATTTTTTTTAATTCAAAAGTGGGGGTACTGCAGGTACGCTTAATGCAAAGGCCCTGGGTTCAATCCCTTGTAAACCCCACCCCCCCACACACACACTCTCTCTCTCTTTCTCTATCTCACTCTGTCTCTCTCTCTTTCTCTCCATAATATATACTTTAAAAAACATTGATGTTTTAAAATATCATTATTTCTTGGCTGAGGATTTAGCTCAGTGGTGCTGTGCCTGCCTGACACACGTGCAGTCTGGAGTTCAATCCCTGGTACACACATACAAAAAAAGTATTATTATTATTTCAAATTTATAAAACTTATAAATCATTGAGTAGAAATTTTGAGGCTTTTACACCAACCTCTATTTCTAATTACTGTGTTTGCCTTTTTTTTTTTAGTTGTATGATATGGTAAAAAAATCAGAAAAATCCTGGTCACAGTTAGTTGTTGAAATACTTGTTTTCCAAGCAAACTTTTTAATCTCAGGACAGTGAAATGAACTAGAAAATTTGGTTTTGTAACAATGTATCAGTAATCTAGCACTCATATTTTAATACTAGTATAGTCACCAGTGTTCCACTGGTTTGAGACTAAAAACATAGCAGTTTTGTATATTATACTTTGGTCAAAAAATAACAGCCGACATTTATTTGCTGTTTGCCCCATGCTGAACACTTGAGAAGGATGATGTCATTTAACCCACACAGGACAGTGTGGTACATACAGATAAGGGCTCAGAGTAGGCAGGTGAGCAGAGCTGGGCCGGGTGGAGCAAGCAAGGCACCCCCATACTCAGGCAGTCTGGGTTGGCCCCCTCCTGGGTGCTGCCCCCAAGAATCCAGCAGTGCCCACAGGCCCAGGAGCTGTTTGTTTGCTTAGTGAGGTTAACTAAACCTCTGGAACAGCCTCAAAGCTCACAGAAGCCATGCTGGTAAAAGAAGGGCTTTGTGCTATGGTGGCGGGGGTGGGAGCCCCAGCCAGGGCAGGAGCTGTGAACCAGCCAACTTGTATGCCAGGCATGAGGTCCTTCCCCCCACAACTAGGGTTGCCACGGCAGAAGGAACGTGCTAGGGGCACATCTTCAGCCCCAGCCTTCCTGCCCTGTGCTCAGACTATGATTCTGTCCATAGCAGAGAGCTACACCTTTCACACGTGCACAGTGGCCAAGGCTGGTGGCAAGGATGGCGTGGGAGCCAAGAAACTACACAGTGTGGTCCCCAACCAAGAAATGTGTTCAAAGTGCCCGAGCCAGGCATAGTAGTACAAGTATTAATACCAGCACTTGGGAAAACAGAGTCAGGAGGACTGGTGTAAGTTTGAGGCCAGCCTTGGCTATGTAGTGAATTCAAAGACAACCCAACTACATAGCAAGATCCTGTCTCAGAAAAAAAAAAAAAAATGGGGTTTAGGTCCTATAATCTCAGACGTAACAGAATCTGTAGGTAAGGTTTTGTTGTTATTGTTCCTGGGACCGAACTCGGGATTTGGTGCTTGCTAGGCAGGCGTGGTGTCACCGAGCTACACCCCCAGCCTGCCTGTAGGTATTATAGTTATATCTGGATGCTCTGCCAAAGTCTCATGTACTCAGAAGCAGGACTCTGAAAGATGACTGGAGGGTTACGGAAGTATGATACTGACCTCCTGTTAGAAGGAAGGGTATTGTCAGAAAAGATGGGTCTCTGGGGTGTGACCCGGAAGGGTATATTTTTCTCCTTGCTCCTCCTTTCGCTCTGCTTCCTACCTGCCATGAAGTGAGCAGCTTTCCTCTTCCAAGCCCTTCTTCCATGCTGCTGACCATGTGAGCCAAAATAACCCTCCTCCTCTGAGATACAAGAGCCAGGTGTTATGTCCCAGCAACTAGGAAAGTGACTAAGACGGTAAGCAATGATCACTGCAAGCCCTGGAGAACTACTGCTTTTTAATCTAATACAGAAATTCTCTGGCCAAGAAAATATGACCAAGTACTTTTAAGCACCTTTCACTCTGTAACTTGGAAATTAAGTTCATGTGCTAGATGGTGAGAGAGAAAAGACAAAAGATCTGTGCAGGGACAAGAACATGGCTCATTCCCCAAATGGAAGCCATTTTGAGGTCTTTACACCCATCATTTAAGTCAAGACGTTAGCTATGTTCAAATGTCACACTGAGGCATGCTTAAAGTGTATAGGAAATAAGCACAGACTGTAAAAATTACATTGAAGTTTCTATCATATCATACATTGCTTTTTGTAGAAAAATATTCCTCACAACTTCTCCTCTCTTCCAGTGACATAAATAATACCGCCAAATCAAGAATCATGCTTTTCTTCATCTGGACATTGTTATGGCTTGTGTCTAGATGTCCCTACAAAGCCTCATGTGTCCACTGGCGGTGGTGGGGGGCGAATGTTTCAGGTGAAGGCTGGGATGCGCGGATTAAGGGTTTGAGTAGATAAAATATAAGGCTAAGCTTCAAGAGACAGAAAGAGGCTTGGCAGGGTCCATTGCTTACTTTTGCTATCTTCTCCATGCCAAGAATTGTTTCTCCTCAGCAATGCCCTCCTGCCATGCCACCCTGCCTTGCAGCCAGCCAACTATGAGCTGAAACCTCTACAAACTGTGAGCTAAATAAACTTCTCCCTCTTTTAAGATTTGTGTCAGGTATTTTTTCTCAGCAGTGAGAAGAGCAATCTGTCCTTACCATGAGTCGCTGGATAATCAGGAGCAGCAGGTTCACTACCAAGGTCTCTTAAGTCATAGCTGGTGGTGAAAATCCACAGACAGGAGGCTTCTTAGGAACGTGTGAAGATTAGTCAGATGAATAAAATGGACAACAGCCTGCCAAAAGAGAGAGACAAAGAAGGACAGGCGCTTGAACCCAAAGGTGAAGGAGGATTCTTATTACCTGCACAAAAAGGTCTTTTAATGCTTCACAACCTCTGCTCCCTCTACGCCTCCCATCCTCAGCTTCTGTTCTGTGTACCCCACTGCCCATTCAAACAGACTTTCAAGCAACAAATGTCTTTTAAGTGTGTTGGGGCTCAGGACAATACCCCAAAGTATGATGCCTTGCCATGCTCAGCACTTCGAATTAAAGGAGAGTGGGGCTAGGGATAGAGTTCAGTGCTACCCTGTGTGCTTTAGCATGTGAAAGGCCTTGGATTTCATCCCCTGCATCAAAGTAAATAAAGAGATTGCAAGAGCCTCAGAAACAAGGTCTCCTACTTTACTTTCTCCCATGAAGTGAGCCATTGAAACCAGACTTTCTCTTCCCCAAAGTGGGTCACAGAAACTTCTCTAAAGCAAACCATGAAATCCAGAAAGGTTGCCAGCCATTCTGGCACATGCCTGTCAACCCAGAACTCTGGGTGGCTAAGAAAAAAGGATTGCAAGTTCATCTCCAGCCTGGATAACTTAATGAGACTGTCTCACAATGGAAATTAAAAACTAGATGGGGATGCAGCTCACTGTAAAAGCCCTGGGTTCCACAACTAGAACTGCAAAGACAACACAAAACAAGCAAAAACATCCAGAAAAAGCACTCTTTCCTCTCTCTCCCTCGCTCCACAGGGATCCTGCCCCACATTTAGGAGGACAGAATGTTAGACAGTGAGGACAAGAAGAAGCTGGGCAAGTCCTGCTAGCCTTCCACTTCAGTCTGTTTCCAAATAGACCATACCCTTTTGTCTAATTACATTCATTTCTACACAGCTGTCATGATTTCACTGAACCTAGGCATAAAAATAATTTTCCCCCTGGATGTCTGGGCCTTCATTTCTTTTTCTTTCTTCTTCTTTTTTTTTTTTAATGGTGTTTTTGAGACAGGGATTCACTATGTATTTTAGGCTGGCCTTGAAGTTACAGTGATCTTTCTGCCTCATCCTCCCAAGTCCTGGGACTATAGGTGTGTGCCACCACGCCCAGTTTGGGCTTTCCTTTCTGAAGGGTCCTGTGTCACACAAAACTTGGATTATATAAATCTGTTAAGCTTTTCTCTTTTTGAGCTGTCAGGTGTCATGATGACTGTTAGGATAGGTAAAGGAAGGCATTCGCCATTCTGCCTCTCCAAGCAGCTATACTAAACGGTATACTGTAGACAGAGACTAAATAATCATTACACACCTTAACAAGTGCACAGACAGAAGGACAAGATGGAGATCAGGAAGGAAGCCTCTTGGAGGAGGTGAGTTTTAGGCTCAGAATGGAAGCCAAGTCAGGGTATCCAGGTAGCGGAAAGGGCAAGGACAGAAGTCCTTAGGCCAGAAAGCACTTGTGGATTTGAAGAACAGGAAGGTCATTGAGGCTACAGCCTACTGTGTGAGTGGGCAGGAAGAGGAAATGAGGTGGGACATGGAGGCTGGGTTGCAGGCCTTTGTAGACGGGCGTGACAGTGTGTTCGTTCTAAGTGCGGCTAGAAAGGACATGCTCTGAGGAGTTTGTGTGGCAGTGAAAAATGCACTTCAGATTGGTGAAAGAGTTAAAAAAAAAGGAGATTCAGAGACAAAGGAACACACCGTCATTAGGATGGGTTCCCCTATTTGAGGTGGTGGAAAGACACCACAGGTCAGGGGGAAGTAGGTCCCTGAATGACAGGTCCCTGAATGCCAGGGAGGAAATGAAACCCTAGCACTTCTCCCCATGGTGGACTGTTTCCCTTCTAGTAGACCACACGAGGGTCCAGGATTTTCAGCTTCCTGATTCTAGAGTCCCTGTGCAATGGAATTTAGAGGAATAAAATGTGGGATATAGTAGTGGTGAGACTTTTGCCCACTTTGGGTCATCCTCTGAGCCCATCTGGGGCAGCCCAGAAGCACCTCCACATGGACGGGAGGGACAATACTACAATACTCTGCTTCCTGTTTATTACTCCCAAGGCCTCTCACTAAGTATGAGCTCTTGAAAGGCAAGGCCCCGGGCAGGGATGGGGGTGCATGGAGGTAATTCCAGAATTCTGGGCAGAGGCTTAGGCAGGAAGACCACAAGTACTAATCTAGCCAGGGCAACCTTGGGACTTAGAAAGATCCTGTCTCAAAATACAAAATAATAATAACAATAATAATAATAATAATAATAGATGGGATGGTGGGCTAGAAAAATAACGCTGTGGTAGACTGCTCCTAGGTTTCATTCCCTGGCAAAAACCAGGGCAGGGGCTCATCTTCCCCACCTCACAGGGCCTTCAGGGGAGTCAGTGGTATAGAGGGGTCCTGCCCTGGTGCTGCTGAATGACAATGGGTTCCCTACAGTAGTTGGTAGGGCTAGAAATGGAAGCTGGGACCCCAGGCAGCACATAAGGTGAGAGTTAGAACCCCCACACATCTTCAGGTAGTCCCTGTGCAAAGAAGTGGACAAGAGCAACCCGGTTCTACCACCAGAAGGCCCTTTTTCCTGGACCTGCCAGCTACCTGCCCCTCCTACCCATCCATCATCAACCGCAATTTACACAAAACCTGCTATGCTTAAGACTTGACTTAGAACACTTCACTCAAGTTTTCTATTTGTATTTGTTTGTTTATTTTGAGAAGTCTTGCTACATGGCCCAGGCTGGCCTTAAACTTCTGATTGCAAGCTCCCACTTACAGCTGCCCACCAGGGCCTCCTGTGCAGGTTCATTCCCTCTAAAAAAAAAAAAAAGAAAGAAAAGAAAAAGAAAAAAGAAATCGGGGGCTACGGATGCTAGGTGTGTGTAACCCCAGCACTCTTCGAAGTTGAGGCTAGAGGATGGCAAGTTCAAGCCCAGGGTATATGTGCCTGGGGGGTATTTAAGGAGACCCTCCCTCAAAATAAATATTTTAAAAAGGGCTGGGGGTGTAGCTCAGGACAAAGACCCTCGGTTCGATCCCACCTACTGGGTGGGGTGGAGGGGTACAGGAGGACTAAACCCAGGCCCAGTCTGAGGGCAGCGAGCCCAGGCCCCGCGCCCCCGCGCCCCCGCGCCAGTGCTCTGCCCTCCGCCTTCCTGGGCGCTCCGCAAAGAACAGGTGAAAGCTTGGCTCGCTCGTACCTGGCAGTCAGTGAGCTACAGAGAACGTGTGGCACCGGGCCGCGGGCTGCCCCTCACGGCGCCCCCACAGGCTGAAGGGCGGCGTCAGCCGAACGCCCCACCTCACCTACCCGCTGGAGAATTCACGGCTCCCTCGCGCCCGGGGCGGGGCCTGTCGGGGGCGGGGCCTGTCGGGGGCGGGGCGTCCTCAGGGGTCTGTGTGGGCTCCCTCGGAGACTCGGCTCAGAGTGCTCGCCTGGAGGGGCGGCGGCCGAGCGCGGATGCTGGAGGTTCACATCCCCTCGGTGGGGCCTGAGCCCGAGGATCCCACGCAGAGCCTGGAGAAAGGCCACATGGTGAGTGCAGCTGCCGGATGGCGAGGGGCGCGGGGACCCCAGCGAGCGTAGCAGGAACCCGCGGGCGTCCCAGGCCGGCGTCCGAACGCTGCCCACCAGGCCGTCGGGATCCCGGTTGCGGCCGGGCGGGGTCCACCGCCTGTCCTCAGGTGCGCTGGAGGCGGGTCCCTGGGGAGCGGCGCGGGCGCGTGGGAGGGGCCTCACTCGCGCCTCCCCACCAGGTGTTCCGCGTGGAGGTGCGGTGCCGCGGGCGGAGGCACTCGGTGCACCGGCGCTACAGCGAGTTCCACGCGCTGCACAAGCGGGTGAGCCAGCCGGGCCAGCCAGAGCCGGGTCCCAACCTCCCTCCGCGCGACGGCGACGCCAGCGCCTCTGACCTGGTCTCTGCGCGCCCAGCCCGCCCTCGGGCGTTCCTCACCCTGTCCCGACCGCCGTCACCCAGTAGGGTCTGCCCGGGATGGAGCCCCAGGGTTGCAGGGAGGACTGGCTCAGCGCAGGGTGAAGCAGGCTGGAGGGCTCTGTTGGGACACTGGCCACACCTCGGTGACCTCCCTGCAGATTAAGAAACTGTACAAAGTGCCTGATTTCCCATCGAAACGCCTGCCTAACTGGAGGACCAGGAGCCTGGAACAGCGTCGGCAGGGTTTGGAGGCCTATATCCAGGTGTGTGTGGGAGCACACTCGAGTGCCTGCATCCAGGCACAATTAGGGCCTCTAGCCAGCTGGACCAGGGCGGGGAGGCCCGGGCCAAGAGGAGCGAGGGTGTGAGGGGCTACCACAATTCCGGGATGTTGTTCCCTACCCCAGCTGCAGGGTCCTGGACAGCATCCCAGCATCCCTCACCGCTGTTGAAAGGGTTCGCTAATGCAATAAGGAGGCAGGCAGTCCCGTCCCTACAGGGCGAGGCCCTGGCTGCTCTCCTGACGTGCTGTAAAGCGGGTCTTTCTCTTAACAGGGGTGAGGAGTTAGAGCCGGGCACTTCATGAGGCGCCAGCCTGTGCAGCCACAGCGGGACGCCGCACTCCCAAGGCCCCGCTCTGCACTCACTGCCCTCTTTCAGAACAAAGGAGCTCACATTCTCATTGGAACTGGGCTCTGCAAATTAGTAGCTGGGTCTGATTATAGGTTTCTTGTGACGTCCTCTCTAGGGCATCCTGTACATGAACCAAGATTTGCCCAAGGAGTTACTGGAATTCCTGAGACTCCGACACTTCCCAGTGGACCCCAAGGCCAGCAGCTGGGGGTGAGGAGGACCAGGGGCTCTCCGCAGGAAGGGAGTGGAGAGCTTCTGAAGAGCAAGCCTTTTTCTTCCTCCCATGGGCCAGGCCCTGGCCTGGTTCTCCCTCAGGAGACCTGACCTCCCTGATCGGCTTTCTTGATCCTGGTTGAGTGATTTTGGACAACCCTGGTTACCCCAGCTGCCTCCACGTCCGGAACTGGGCTCGTTGCAAATAGAAGCGTGGCCCCTTGGGACGTGAAGTTCAGGGCTTGTGTCTCCACCCCTTCCTCACCTCCCCCTGGGCATCCCCAGACAGCTTAAAGAGCCTCTCTTCTTTTCAGCACCCTGGGGGAATTCCTGCCTAGCGACAGCAGCAGGCAAGTCGAAGCTCTGGCCGCACCCACCTGCTGCCCCCTGGTGGTCATGTGCGAAGAGGTCGGCTGCAACCTCGGGCCTGTCCCTGTGGTCTGGGTTGTTGCCTCCTCCCTCCATGCCCCTCCCCTTTTCCTTTGTGGGTCCCTGGCCACCTGTGCTAGTCTGCACACGCGGGACTTCCCCTGCCTTCTCACTACCTCGTGCCTCACCAGCCTCTTCCCTCCAGCTCACAGCTGCAACATCGGCCTGTGGTGAGCTTCTGCAGGGATCCCTACATTTGCGTCCCTTGCCCAGGTGAGGAGGTACCTCTGATCGGTCTGTATTCAGGTTCTAGGTCCCATGGTGGTGGTGGTGGTGGGGGCTTACCGTTTTCCAGTCCCAGAACTCCATGGTGGACACCAGTGAGATGGCCCTGGCACACCAAGCTGAGGTGACAGAGCAGTCTGGAACACCAGCACCTCATCATCGGGGTAGACAGCTGGTATTGCCCACCTGGGCAGGAGCCCAGGGAGTGGCAGGCCTGTCCCATGCAGCACCCTCTGTCTGCTTTGTGCAGAGCCTCTGCCTGACATGGTGGTGAATGGTGTGCTCCAGGGCCTCTACGGATTCAGCACCAGTCCAGGACCAGCCCAGCCAAAAGCTGACTGGAATTTAGCTCTTCTGCCACCCAGGCCCTGATGAGGCCAGGGGCCTCAGGGTCACCTGTGAGGAGAGTCATGCGCCTCAGTCCTGTAAGAGCCACTCATCGTGCCAGGGTGGGCTGTCCTCTGGCCAGGACACAGGACTCTAGTATGCTTTGTCCTGTCAAGGCTGAGCTGGGAATGTGCTGGCAGCTGGGTTGGTCTCAGCAGGCAGGACAATGAAATGAAGAAGAAAGGGGAAGACAGTTTAGAGGAGGGGAGACAGGTGTAACTCTTCACCTAAGTGAGATCGGGGCAGGGAAGTCACGTGGAGGGAGGCAGAGTAGCTTGTGAAGTCTGGGAGCCTGGGGACTGCGCAAGTGTCCACTGGCACAGCAGAATTGTGACATGTGGGACACAGACTTGGCGCAGGGACTAAGACTTGAACCAGCCTGTACACAGGTTATAAAAAAAACCCACATTTCAATTTTTATTGGTCAGCCATGATACCGGTAGTTTGTTACAAAATTGGGCCTGCGGAATGTGAGGCGAGTGATCTGCCTGGTCAGATGCCAGCACAGGCCATGGCAGCACCGAGCCTGTAGCCGGACTACCTTCACCCTCATGAGGGCAGCGGGGCTGGCACAGATGGTCACACGGAGGGCAGAGGTCCCTGGTGCCCTACTCCTTGGCAATGGCAAAAGGCTTCTCCACCTCAATCTTGCCACAGTCTGCGATAATCACGTCCTTCAAAGGCTTGTCCCGACTGTCTGTCTTGGTGCCCTCCACCTTCCGTACCACGTCCTGGGAAGGGGAGGTAGGTTGGGTGAGGGGGGCTGCTGCCTTTGCTGACAGCCCCAGCATGTGGTTCAGGTTGGCTGGGACCCCCCCTGGGACAAACAGCCCACAAAGCCTGAGGAGAGGCACCCAGTTCTAATGAACCAATGACTGGGTGCCATGCCATGCTACTGCCACAGCATTAAGGACACGGGAATTGTGTGAAGCTTCAGGTCAGGCTGAGGCTAAGGAGGAGGAAGGTGACTGGGCAGCGAGGTGCCAAATAGCTTCTCAGGGACATCACGTTCAGCTGTACCCCACACAGCCCTGCTCAGTGTGATGAGGGGGCTCCGGCCTGGCTGGGCTCTGCTGGGCCTGGAGATACAGCTGGGTTTTATGACTTCTTGTGGTGTAGCCAACTGGCCTCCATCTGAGCTCACAAGATCCTCCTGTCTGTCTGTCCCCCTAGTTTGAGAGATATGAACACTGCCCTGAATTTGTGGGTTGGGTTCTTGAGAACAGGATAAAGCCAGAGGAGCCTGCCTTGGGTCTGTGCCAGGACTCACCATGCCCTCCAGAACCTTGCCGAACACCACATGCTTGCCATCTAGCCAGGCTGTCTTGACTGTAGTGATGAAGAACTGGGAGCCGTTAGTGTCTTTGCCAGCGTTGGCCATGCTCACCCAGCCGGGCCCATAATGCTTCAGCTTGAAGTTCTCATCGGGGAAGCGCTCGCCGTAGATGCTTTTGCCTAGAAGAGGGCACAGCAGGTTGGGGGAGCAGGCTTGACTCACACCGGGCAGACCTTTGGAGTGAGGACTTCGAGCAGCTCGACAGTCCTGTGCCAGGCTAGGTGTGGGGTACGGGGCCAGCTGGACTGATGCCATGAATGATACAATGGCTGGCTGACTATGCTTCAGCCCCTACCAGGCCATGGACTTTGGTGAAGGACGAACAGGGCTGACAAGCTGGGCTTCAGAGGGGCACAGAGGATAGGCAAAGCTGCAGCACAGAGATGGGCACACAGCAGTGTGGACAGGACAGGAAATGGGGTTACTGTTTGGGTTCTGGAGATTCTAGAGCCTCTTGCAAGAAATGAACATAAAATAAAAACAACTGATAGAGGTGTGACACGAGTCTGCTGTGGGGTTGGGCTGGGTGCAATGCAGCGCGCCGCGAGTGCAGTTCTCTACGTCCCCTCACTCCTTAGCCAGCTGCAGCAGAGAAACACTGGGACCCTTCTTTATCCTTGTCACCTGTTGGAGACTCACACTGGCCTCCGTGAACTTGAGAAACACCTGGAGAAAGCCCACATCCAAGAAGTCATTTGCACTTCCGGAAACTCCCCTGGACTCAGGGTGACCAGGGAGACAGTGCTGGCCGTGGCCCTGGGGTGTATGTGCCTGTGTGCCGGCTGGGCAAAGGCAGGTGGCCACATTCCCCTGGTGACTCCTGTCGGGTGCTCCCATGAGGGTCCTCTGTAAGCCCCAAACCATCACAGGATCTGTGACTGCTGCTATCCAGAGTATCCCAGATCTAGTTCCAAGCACTTCCCTGAACTCCAAAGGGATGTTCTTCACTTGAAACCCTGTAAAGATTGGCAGCCTGCCATCCAGACCCCAGTGACTCTTGGAGACCTTTGCTCTCTATGCAGCTGTCACTACCTTGGGTATTCACCCTTTCACCCTTTCCTGTAGCCGCCACAACCCTGGTGGGCAAAGAGGCGAGCAGAGACTGTTCCAGGAATTTCAGTCTAATGATCCATCTTTGACCCTGAGCTAATAACTATTTCAGAGACAAAGAAACTGAGACAGAGGTCAGAAGGCTGCTCTTCCTGTTGGAATCTAAACTGAGGGGAGCAGCTGGCCCTCGATGCCACATCCTAAAGCCTGCCCCATCTCAATCACATCTTCAGCAGGACTCTAATGCTTAGAGGGCAAAACATGGCTTCTCTGTACCAGATGTGCTCTACTTCCAGTGCCACCTCCCCTTTGCTGAGTACCTGCTGCAGAGGAGAGCTGGGCTCCCAGCTTAACTGCCCCTCTTGGTCCATTTGAAACCACTCCTCCCATTCACAGGGCTACTTTCTGCCCCTCTGGCTTGATATTCACCACACTAGCCTCCTGACACCTGAGATCTCACCTATGCCTCTGTGTTCCCACCATCCTTACCCCTCCTCCCATATAGAAAGACACAAGGTTCTGAAGACTCACTTGTCTGATCACAAAGTTTGTGGCAGACACTGGTTCAACCCCAGCTGCGTCTGATCCCACGAGCACTGCTGTTTGCTGCATCCCCACTTTGTGTCTCTTGTTGCACTGCTGGATTAGCTAGTTCTCAAGTCTTGAGTTCTCCTACCTCGAAGATGAACAACTTGAGGGCAAACTCTGAGTCCTGAATGTTGTATTTTGGCCTACTCAGCAATTTTCAGGTTTTGGTTGGGGAAGGAGATGGCTGCCTGCTGACCTTTCCACCTTTGGCACCCCCTTCCTGTGGTCTGAGGAAACAGCAGGCTCCTGATCTAGGCAGTTAGTCCAAGGTGTCAGTCTTTCTGTTGAGTACTGTGATCTTTTGTGGGGTCCACCAAGGATTGTAGCTCCTTCCAATGTGGGTGGCGCCTCCAAACTGGGGTGTACAGGCTCCCGGCCCATCCTTATGCCCAAACTTTGTTGCCACAGCAGCCCTCCAGCCTCATCTCCCAGAGTAGAGGAGAAAAGTCACCCACTGCAGGCTTGGAGCTCACTCCACGTCTGTGCCCAAGAAAGATCCTCTTGGGTCCACTTGACCCCTTTTCTCCCTGTGTAGGTGAGATGCTTGTCTCTGCACCCCTGGACAGGAGCAGCCTGGCCTGCCTCACAAAGCCCAGCTGCCGCTTTGGAGGACACACCCACAGCACCTCTCCCCCAGGTTACCTCCTGTGCCATCTCCTCTGGTGAAGTCTCCACCTTGGATCATGAAGTCTTTGATCACACGATGGAATTTGCTGTTTTTGTAGCCAAATCCTTTCTAGAAAAAAGGAGAAGACAAGGAAGTGACATGAGGCAGCACAGACATCAGAAAGACCCTACAGGAGCTCCCGGAAGAGACCCTCCCGTTGCTCAGGCAAGGAGCAGACCCAGGAAAGGCTGAGACTCCACCTCCCTCTGCCTTTGTAGACTTCCCAGTTTACACAGTCCTCTGTCATGTCATGCCTTTCCCTTCTCTTCTAATCACAAGAGCAAGTGGAAGAAAAGGGTCACCTGCAATGAGACAGGGTCTTGCTATGTAGTTTAGGCCAGTCTTGCATTATGTAGCCCAGGCTGGCCTTGAACTCAAAGCAATCTCCTGCCTCAGTCTTCAGGGTGCTGGAATTACAGAAGTGAAATACCACATCTGGCTAAGGATGCTCTTGTTTTTTCAAACTCAGTGTGGTATCCCAGGATAAAGTCTCCCAGGGAAGCTATAAGCTCTTTACACTTCAGGTGACAATACTGGGTCCCTAGGGTCACCATCAGCAGGTCTTCGGCAAAGACTTCCATTACATGGGCTGTGCCTTGCACTCCAAGTTTGCTGCCAACTCCTACTACAGCGAAGTGACAAACACTGCCCCAACCACTTACCTCTCCTGTAGCTAAGGCTACAAAATTATCCACTGTTTTTGGAACAGTCTTTCCAAAGAGACCAAAGACCACCCGGCCCACATCTTCATCTCCAATTCGTAGGTCAAAATACACCTGAGGGGAAAGGATCATTTCAAACTCAGTCTGAAAGGGAGGGGGGTTTCTAGGGGAAAGCTGCCCCCGAGGAGGGAGTAAAGACCCCCACTCTTTTTGAAACAGGCATTCCCCAGGTTTCTCAGGCTGCCTTCGAATTCTCCATTCTCCTGCTTCAGCCTCCCGAGTAGCCAAGACTGCAGGGTCCAGACCGATCCATATTTGAAAACAGTGGTTCTGAATTTGATTTTGGTGGAAGCAAAAATCCTGCGAAAAATCTAAAGAAAGCGTCAGGTCCTTTACCTGAAAATGTTTCTAGACAGGCGCCGGAACCACTGGGCTAACTCCACAGGCCCCTGAAAATGTTTCTACATACTTTCCTTCAAAGAAATGAACCCATAAAAATTAATATTAAAAAATCAAAAAGAGGGGCCGGGGATATAGCTCAGTGGTTCCGGCGCCTGTCTAGCAAGCGCAAGGACCCGGGTTCAATCCCCGGCAACCGCGTAACAATACTGGGAGTAGAGACTCACCCCAGCAGCAACCAGTACCACATGCCACAGTGCTGGGCGTGGTGGCTCAAGCCTGTAATCCCAGCACTCAGAAGGCAGAGACAGGAGGATTGCTGTGATGTGAGTTTGAGGCTGAGCTCAGGGCCAGCCTGAACTACAGTGAGACCCTGTCTCAAAAAAAAAAAAAAAAAAAAAATCAAAAAGAAGGGCTCTAAACTAACGATGGAAGTTTAAACTACATTTACCATGCTTTGCAATTTCAAGTGGCTAAGATTTGGTGTAAAGGGAGAGAAGGCGAGACGGAGCGGACTTTTGAGCATTTCCCCAGCACCGCAGGGTCTCAGCATACAGGACGCCCCGAGGCCGTCAGCGCCGGCCCCGCCAGGCATTCAGACTCTCACGCGTCCGCCTAGGTCTGGGCAAAGGGTGTCCTGGGAAGGCTCCTGGACAGGGGATGTCTGGGAGGATCGGGGGTCATTCTCGGGCCTGGAGGTCAGACAGTGCAGGCGAAGCGAGGCCAGGGAGAGGCTGCGCCGAAGCCAAGGACGCCCCGGCCGAGCTGCGGACACCCGCGGGCAGCTGTGCCGGGACTGGACCCGGGAGGGGCGACAGAGGGGCACGCAGACCTTGACGGTAACTTTAGGACCCTTCTTCTTCTCGTCGGCCGCAGAAGGTCCCGGTAGCAGCAGGAAGAAAACAGAGCCCACGATGAGGGCGGCAGCGAAGAGGAGCTTCATATTGCGCTCGGAGAGGCGCAGCATCCACCAGCAGGAGCCAGCAAAGCCGGAAAGGGTGGGGACGCGGCGGCGTGGCTGGGCGCCGCAACCGCGCGGGGGGCTCCAGAGCCGAGGGCAGCAGCCTGGAGGGAGCCAGGAGCCGTTCTCCCCTCCACCTGAGCACCGGGTGGTAGATCCCCGTGGGGCGGGGACAGGGCGCAGTGAACGCGGAGGCACGGGCGGATGCCACGTTTCTGCGCTCTCATTGGGTCTGCGGCTCGTGGGCCCGCCCCATGGGCAACGGTGGGCGGGCGGAGGTACAGAGAGAGCGTGGGGATTGGTCGCTATAAGCGTCGACCCAGCGCGCCCCGCCCTGCCCCGCCTTGCCCCACTAAGCTGCTGTGCTCTGGGAAGGTCCTGAGCCTGGATGGGGTTAGAAGGTAATTGTCAAGTTATGCATCGTCCGGCCACTCTGGTCACTACCACATTGATGTAAGTGTGGTAGCTTGCAAAATTTCTCTGCACGTTTAGTCGTGCAGTACAACCTACAGCCCCTTGTCTGGCAAAATTTGCTTCAAATAAACATGTTGGTCTCTCATTTTACTACCTCTTCTCTAATCCTCTGCGTCCGCTGTAGAAGTCATTGTACACTTCGTTGTATATTCTGGTGCATAACTTTATCTGTTTTATGAAGTCAATAATTTTTTTTGTCTTTGTACTGGGGATTGAACCCAGAGAACTTCACACGGAGCTATGCTCTTTTATTTTATTTCGAGACAAGGTATCGCTAATTAGTTTTCAGTTGCCTGAGCCTCCTAAAGTAATGGGATTACGAGCTCGGCCCACCATGCTGGTTTACATTCTGGTTAACTTCCTTTCTTTGTCTGTTTTTAAAATTACACCGCGTTTTAATTTTTATTTATTTATTTAGCGGTATGAGAGAGATTGAACTCAGGACCTTGCACTTGTCAGGCTGGGAGTGGCACCACTGAGCTCACATCCCCAGCTCACGTTTTAAAGTGTACTCTGTCACCATCTCTATGTTGCTCCCTCAAAGCTGCTCTGGACTCAGCACTCAGGGACAAGTTGAGACAGCTTCGCATTAGCATGGCTTGAAGCTGACATCTTTTCTGCAGGACTTCAGGACAGTCACAGCGGTCGGATGCCTAACAGACCTATTTCAAGATTTAACTGAAAGATTTCAAGATTTCATTGGTGGTGTTCCAGTCTACAGCGTACACACTTCTGTATCAGGACTCTTGAATACTCAGCATGACACAATTACATTTGTGTCACAATTACAAACATTACAAACGTGACACAATTACATTTCTTTCTATAATGTGCATGTATGGTGCTAAATGTCTTTAAAAGTTTTTAAAGGGCTGGGGGTGTAGCTCAGTGCAAAGGCTGGGTTCAGTCATCAGACTGGCCAAAATAAACAAGTTTTCAAAGATTAACTTGGTAGAAGCCAGATAGTAGGCACAGTTGTTTCTATAGTTGCGCTCTGCAATGTGGTCTTTATATGGAGTGCTGGGCTGTCGAATTCATCCACGGGCATGCCCATTGCCTAACTTGTCCTCCCTCTACACCAAATGTCCGTTTCCCTGGTGAACGCAAATGATATTTGTTTTCTATCTTTATACTTCAGTCAGGGGGAGGTGCTTCAAAAATTGTGCTGTTGGGGCCAAGGATTTAGCTCAATGGTTCTGGAGCCTGTCTTGCAAGCACAAGGGCAAGGTTTGATCCCCGGTAACCGCAAACAACAATGCCGGGCGTGGAGACTCACATGCACTTGCAGTCAGTACCGCAATACCACAATGTCAGACGTAGTCACTCACACCTGTAATCCTAGCACTCGCAGAGGCAGGAGGATTGCTCTGAGTTCCAGGCTTGCCTGGACTACCAGTAAGCTCAGGACTAGCATGAACTACAAAACAAGACCCTGTCTCAAAAAAAAAAAAAAAAAAAAAAAATTGTGATACTGATTATCCAAGTTCCCCTTTGTATCTCTTTCCTTGGTCTTCTGCTGCCGAGAGCCACTGAGGAAAGTGTTCCAGTTGGTCTCTTCCATTAACACGCAATAGACTTTTTAGTTTTGTTTTGAACAAAACAAGGAGGCTGGAAGTCAGGGACACTACCACTGAACCGCATTATACTTGGCCCCTCCCTTTTTCCCAGTTAAATGTGCACATGTTCTTCCTTACCAGAACCGGATAAAGCTACCACATTGTTCCCTAAAGCGGTCTGACTTCTTGATGTTCTATCCATGAGAAGGACACAGATACGCGAACACGGGAGTGATAATGGCCACAGTCTAGGGCTATTTATTTTAGAAATGACTCGTAGAGGGCAATAGTCAACTGAAAGTAAGGAAGCAAAAAAGTAAAAACATCAGGCATTATTTTTCTAGCCAGATTCCCTGTCAGAGAGGAGTTAGGGGAGATTAAAAACAAACCAATAA
>PVIR01009163.1:0-54145 GCA_004026965.1 Petromus typicus | reverse complement strand
TTAAACAATTACATAAGAACTAATATTTAGGGGCTGGGGATTTAGCTCAGTGGGTCCAGCGCCTGCCTTGCAAGCGTGAGAGCCGGGGTTTGATCCCAATAACTGCATACAACAGTGCTGGCTGTGGTGACTCATGCCCACCAGCAATCAGTACCACATACCACTGTGCCGGGTGGGTGTGGTGGTTTACGGTTTACAGGTCATGCCTATAATCCCAGCACTTGGGAGGCCGAGGCAGGAGGATTGCTGAGTTTAAGGCTGAGTTCAGGACTAGACTAAACTGCAGAGCGAGACCCTGTCTTAGAAGAGAAAAAAAAAACATTTACCCAGTACTTATGTACTAAATTTTGTTTAGAACTTTACACTTAGGTCATATAACCTTTTCAGTAGAAACTATTATACTTAAGTAATAAACACTTTTGCTTAACTTATTCTTTTTTTTTTTTTGGTAGTATCAAGGTTCTAACTCAAGATCTTACACTTGCCAGGCAGATGCAGCACGACTGAGCTGTATCCCTGGACCTATTCCAAAATTCTAATAAAAAGAATTTATTTGGCTTTATCTTACCTCCTGGGCAGTATAACAAAAGTTTTCACTTCTGATAATTATACTATAATGAAAAGAATTTCCCTAGGTTTCTTTTTTCTCAAATGGTGACACTAAAAATCTACTTTTTCTTTTTCTTTTTTTTTTTTGAGACAGAGTCTCGCTTTGTAGTTCAGGCTGGCCCTGAGCTCAGCCTCCAACTCACATCACAGCAATCCTCCTGCCTCTGCCTCCCGAGTGCTGGGATTACAGGCGTGAGCCACCATCCTGGCACTGTGGTATATGGTGCTGATTGCTGCTGGGGTGAGTCTCCACGCCCAGTATTGTATGTGGTTAACTGGGGATCGAACCCGGATCCTTGCGCTTGCAAGACGGGCGCCGGAACCACTGAGCTAAATCCCGGCCCAAGATCTACTTTTTCTCTTAGAGAGAAAAGCCAGTGCATTAATTGCTTTAATCTACTGTTTAAGTGGAGAAACATAATATTTCTAAATTTTTTCTTGGAAGGTGAATATGTCTACAGACTTAGAGGGAACAGATATGTTGGCAGAGAAAGCGGATCGAAGAGAATACATTGATCTGTTAAAAAAAATGCTAACAATTGATGCAGATAAAAGAATTACTCCTCTGAAGACTCTTAACCATCAGTTTGTGACAATGACTCACCTTCTGGATTTTCCGCATAGCAGTCAGTGAGTATGGTATAGTCTGAGGCTTTTTCATGATGTGATCCTTGGGTGGTTACCATCCTTCACAAAATTACTAAGTTAGTAGCAGGTTTGGTGCTCATGTGTCTGGCTCACTGAAGCTTTTCTTTCTCATTGATAAATATGAGATTAAAAAATGAGATGTGTATTTTTTTTAGATTATAAAGACTTGAGTCTTTTTTGAGAGTGTTTTTAAAAACTGTGATCTTTGTCTTTCCATTGTTTTCTGTTTAAGTTGCAACATCCATTTAGTGAATCCTTAATCTCTTTCAGTGTTAAGTCTTGTTTCCAAAACATGGAGATCTGCAAGCGGAGGGTTCATATGTATGATACAGTGAGTCAAATCAAGAGTCCCTTCACGACACATGTTGCCCCAAATACAAGCACAAATCTAACTATGAGCTTTAGCAACCAGCTCAATACAGTGCACAATCAGGTAAGCAGAGAATGATTTTGGATACTGGAGCTTCCATGGGATAGAAACTAGTAGGAGTACAGGGTGAAGTAAAGAAACTAGTCTTTATTTGGGTGATCTTACAGCATAAGAATTTTCAACTTGGCAAAAGTAATGGAAGATAAGTCAGACTGATAATACCCAGTGGTCACATATTGAGAAAAATTAAATCCTGTTTCACGCTCTCATGAATCTTAACATAGTCAAATAGAGTCTATTGTACTATTTAATGCTGTTAGTTTCATTAATTTTAGCCAGATAACTCTTTCCTTGTTTGGAGAAAAATTTTATATTACTCATTACTGGATATTTTGAGTAATTAATACTAAAGAAAAACAGTAAATGTTTTGCATTTATTTACTAATCAGTGATATTTCCATTTGTTTCTGAAGAATGTAAGCTTCCTAATTTGTTAGGTCTGCTTATCCAGCAGTTTTTGTGCATAAGTAGTTAAAGTTTGTGTAGCTGTAATCATCAGTACAGGAGAATTTGTTTTTAGTTTTTTGAGACAAAGTCACACTTTGTAGTTCAGGTTGACTTTGAACTCACTATGTATCCCAAGCTAGCCTGGAACTCAAAACAATCCTCCTGCCTCTGCCTCTCAAGTGCTGGAATTCACCACGCCTGGCCCATTGCAGGAGAATTTGCGAAAATTTGTTAAGTAGGAAGTTATTTGAAAGACAGTTAATATTACATTTTAATAGTTTGGTCTGAATTCTTCTGGGTATATCAATCCATGTAATATTTATAAATACTTGTGAAATATTATGTCTTTATTTTATATCAATATATAAATTTAATTCGCTTTTTAGGCCAGTGTTTTAGCTTCCAGTTCTACTGCGGCAGCTGCTACTCTTTCTCTGGCTAATTCAGATGTCTCACTGTTAAACTACCAGTCAGCTCTGTACCCATCATCTGCAGCACCAGTTCCTGGAGTTGCCCAGCAAGGAGTTTCCTTGCAGCCTGGAACCACCCAGATTTGCACTCAGACAGATCCATTCCAACAAACATTTATAGTCTGTCCACCTGCTTTTCAAAGTAAGTGGAGAAATTCCTGTATCATATGGTATTTTATTGGCACTGCCTATTTTGGGCAGATCTAGTTGTTTTGTTCTTTTCTCTGACAATTTTAAGCTGTCTCTCTGATGATAATAACAACTGAAATTGAGTGATATCAGAGGTGGATTTTTCCTTTTTATGTTAGTTATTTCTCGATTACTTTAATGTCTGATACATTGGAGAAGCTCAGTTTATATTTCCTTAATTGAATTTTCTGATACCAGTATTTTTCCCATGGAGACCTGGTATTTATATCATATATCTTGTATAAGCATATATTGTACAATAGACAAAATGTGTATATTTGAAAAATTTGTTGTAAGCAGAATTGCTATATATTGTCTAGTTTTCTGTATCATTCCATTATAAAAAAGGACCCAAATAAAAGGTCATTCATTTTATTCTAAAATTGTAAGAAGCATATTAAGAATATGGAACTCTTTATATCGAATAATAAAGATCCATTATTGAACTGAAAAGTTCTACGAACTGAGGTGCTCATGTGGGGAAGGCATTCAGTATGTGGGGCCAGGATGTAGCTCAGTCATGTGTGTCTGCCAGGCCAACAAGGTCCTGAGTACCAAAAAAACCAAAAGATTACAGTGTCTTATTCAGTTTATGATTCACATTATTCCTGCAAAGTTCTGACAACAAAGGAACACACCAGCCGAAGACAGAGGCTGACCCCAAGTGTTACAGAAGGTTAAAATTGGGGCTGGGATGTAGCTACAGGGGGTGGACCCAGCTTGGCAATCACAAGGTCCTGAGTTTAATTCCTGATACTGGGGGGTGGGGGGAAACACCAGAAAGTTAAAATTATTTTATAGCTATTTCCTGACAGCTATTTCCTGACATTTAGCTTTCCCAGTAGAAAGACAGTGTCTTTGTGGGAATAAACTAGGATGTAGATTTCTTATAGCACTTAACATAGAAGCAGATAGCATTTTTATCATTTTACTGTAGTTACTTATTGACTGATACTTTTGTTTGTTTGGTTCCTGACAGTTGGAGCCAGCAGAAGGAAGTGAGGGGCTAGGGGAAACTGAGAGTGCGGGGAGGGCAGGGAGAGCCCGCGGGGGGAGTGGAGGGGCAGGTTCACAATCCGTCAGTGCAAGTTTAGCCTAATTTGCTGAAGCTTGACTGATTCTTCATGGAAATGGTTTTCAGATGTGGGGTACTGAAGTTTTCTGCTGCTTTTCAGTTTATTTAAGAGAAAGCAGAGTAACTTTTGAGTCCCTTGAACAAAACAAAGTATATTCATTTTGAAGTGTCATTCCATATTGCCTTTTAGTATCTAATTTCAAATATCTGTAAAGAATTGGTTGACTTGCCAGCCATCCCAGTATGTGATTTCTACCCAACAAGTTGCCCACATTTCATTCACCATCCGTTCTTTTACAACATATCCATACTTAGCGGAGAACAAACCCTCGTCACTTTGGCAGTTTTACTCTTCTTTCCTTACTTCCAAGATTCTTTATATTTAATAGGCTCTGTTCAGTAAAACAAAAGTAACAAGAAGAAAAACAAAACTCTGGCCCTCTTTTAGATTGGATTCAGGGAGAACTTTCTAAAGTGTTGCCCTTGTTACTCTCTGTTTCCATTTGTGGTAGGACCCAGCAGCAGCTAGATTTAACCTGGCAGATGCCAGAACCACTGAGCTAAATCCCCAGCCCTGAGCTATGCTTATTTGACACCTCTATAGTAATATTAAGAGAAAGTAGTTGGAGACTGCTTATGAAATGTTCCTGATGAATTCTACTTGAAATATTTATATCCTTGCTTAACAAAAGTGAATAGATTGCTGCTTTAGAGGCATAACAGAAACGAAATTCTCTGCATGGAAGGTTTATTTATTTATTTATTTTTGTTTGTTTTTTTGTTTTGTTTTGTTTGGTTTGGTTTTTTGAGACAGGGTCTCACTTTGTAGTTCAGGCTGGCCTAGAGCTCAGCCTTTAGCTCACAGCAAACTCACATCACAGCAGTCCTCCTGCCTCTGCCTCCCGAGTGCTGGGATTACAGGCGTAAGCCACCACGTCCGTATGTGGATTTGATTGCTGGTGGGTGTGAGTCTCCACACCCAGTATCGAATGTGGTTACTGGAGGATCAAACGTGGGCCCTTGCACTTGCAAGACAGATGCTGGAACCACTGAGCCAAATCCCTGGCCCCTGCATGAAAAGTTTTGATAGGGTTGCCTATGAGGGCTCTCATGTGTTGGGGAAAGAGAACTATCTTGATCCCACTTTTTTCCAGAACAAAATATTCCTATTTACAGGAAGCATTTAGTCATCATTTGTGCCAAGAACATAATGAATAAAAAGATTAAACAGGGGCTGGGGAGTTAGCTCAGTGGTTCCGGCGCCTGTCTTGAAAGCACAAGGGCCCGGGTTCGATCCCCGGTAACCACATACCATACTGGGCGTGGAGACTCAGGCGCAGCAGCAACCAGTACCACATACCACAGTGCCGGGCGTGGTGGCTCACACCTGTCATCCTAGCACTCGGGAGGCAGAGGCAGGAGGATTGATGTGAGTTTGAGGCTGAGCTCAGGGCCAGCCTGAGCCATAAAGCGAGACCCTGTCTCAAAAAAACCTAAAAAAAAAAAGATAAGATATAGTCACTGTTTCAAAGACAGCAAAGAGCTTATGGATTTTGCATCTGTCCTTTAATCACAGAAGGGCTTTATGAGAAGGCTGTCATTGAAGAGCAGATTCTAAAATAAGTAGAAGAAAGTTGCCATAAACTAAGATGTCAGCTTCTTAAATATTTTTGTCGTAGGCATTATTTCTTCACTTTTCTGTTGATGAGAGATAAAATGTATTAATAAGTGTAAACTAGCTTGTATGTTTTGAGGAGTAAGGAAAAACATCCTTTAAAACATTCTAAACGAAAGGTTAACTTAGATTATAAATTACTAAGCTTTTCATAATTTAGCCAAAAGTTGTAATTATATTCATTTTTTTCTTTTAAAAGATTAGTTTTAGAACCACTGAAGTCACTACCTGGCACCATGAATTAAAAGATGAGTGTAACTTATTAAGTGAAGTCTTTCTTGGTTTCTTTTTGCTGTACTGTAAATAGAGATAGGGATGAGTATTATCTTTTAAATTTTATTACATTAAAACAAAATTTAGACTTCCCTTAAACCAACTTTCTGTATATCATGCATCTTTTGGATTAATCTACCCTAAAAGGAACCAAGTCTCTCTTTTCTTAAGTCTCAAGTCTTCTGTGAATGAACTCCTTTGGCTTAAGTGTTTAAAACTAAAACCTGTGTTTGGAAAAGCTAAAAATAAAAGTCCCGAAAACAAACAGTACTCTCCGATTCAGAGATGCTATTTAACTGTGTTGCTGTTTTCTCCAGCTGGTCTACAAGCAACAACAAAGCACTCTGGATTCCCTGTGAGGATGGATAATGCTGTGCCAATTGTGCCCCAGGCGCCAGCTGCTCAGCCACTACAGATACAGTCAGGAGTTCTTACGCAGGTAAAAGCTGGAGTCATGCGGGTGCACAATAGCACTGAAGCACCGTTGAGAAAGATATTTTGTTCTAGAAAATGGTGTTTGCTTTGAATATAAGATCTTTCTTGGTCTCGATTCAGTGGTTTTAAAATGCAACATCTGTAATTGAAAAGTGTATTCATTCCAACATTATTAGAAGTCTGCCAGTGCCTTCTTAGCCTTGAAGGATAAATGTCCAGACACTGAGAAATGGTCATCTGACTTAAGTTTGTGTTTGTGGACTGAGGCATGTCCCTGCACCCTCCCAGATATCTTAAAAGTTTTAGTATGCATTTGCGGTGGTTGTGTGTGTGTGTGTGTGTGTGTGTGTGTGTGTGTGTGTGTGTGTGTCTATAGTTAAGTTTGTGTAGTTTAGAAGATTGAACCAAGGCCTTCACACTGAGCAGCATCCTCACCCCTTTTAACGATTTTTTGAGACAAGAGTCTCTCTCTGAGTTACCCAGGGTGGGCTGGAATTCACAGTCCTCATGCCTCACCCTTTCAGAGGGCTAGGGTTACAGGCGTGTGCCACTATTCCCAGTTAAAATTTTGTGTTCTAAAGAAACAAGGTTTGACTGTGCTCCTTTGGTGTCCTTTTTGTCTACTTACAGAATTTTGTCACAGTTAAGAGGCTAAATTACATCAGGATACAACTTCAAGTATTTTATTCTTTTATTTCTTGTTCTTAGGCAGGTGTAGACATCTTTAAAACATTGTACTCGTGAAATATGAAATGAAGGACGTAGAAAATCATGAAATATATATGTAGTAAAAAACTGTTACCTTTTAAGATCTGTATGTACATGTTTTTTGGCCTAGGAAATTCTGAAATCCAAAAAACCTGTTTTGTGAATAGAAAGAATTCTTAATGCACTAAATGTCTGTTTTATAGAATTGGTCCTCTGAATCTGGCCCAAGAAAGATTCCTATACTTTTTTGCTCTATTTAACCTAGTGGGCAAGTGCTATGCGGAGTGAAAAGGAAAGTTTCTGTGTTGGTGGTATGTGCATTTCACGTGATGTGCAATTACTTTATTATTGGTTTTAACTTGGGGAATGAGACCCCTTCTGAACCCAGATAAGCTGCCTCAATGTTTGTTTCGCTCACCTGCCTAATCTGCATTTCAGGGAAGCTGTACACCACTAATGGTAGCAACTCTCCACCCTCAAGTAGCCACCATCGCACCGCAGTACGCGGTGCCCTTTACTCTGAGCTGCGCAGCCGGCCGGCCGGCGCTGGTTGAACAGACTGCTGCTGTACTGGTAATTCCCTCACTTGATTGTGTTACTAACGGAGTTTCTCTGGTTTCTTTCTTTGTTTATTTTTTCCTGTTTGTTTTTGTTCTGTTTTCTTCTGGTTTCTTATTTTTCCAAACCTTGGTCTTTGCAGAGGGCATGGAAGCATGTGCCATCTTGTGGCTGTGTTCTTGCTGCGTCTTTCCTGTCTCATTGTTTTCCTCCCAAACATTGGCTGAAGCACTGTCTGATGGTCAGTGTGGCTCTCTGTAAGGAGCCGCGTGGATTCTTTTTTGCCAGGCTAGTGTGATAAATTCTCTTGATGTAGCCTCAGAAGAGCTTCAACACTGTTCCCTGTTTTCTGCCCTTTTACTCTCCAATCCTTAAGAATGAAAGAAATAGCCTTTAGTTTGGCTCTGCTACAGGTACCTGGATGGCTAAAATTTGATCTCCTTGGCAAGTTAGCGTTCTTTTCTTTTTTTGCTATTTTAAGCTGCTAAAACTTTTGCTTTCTGAGTTACTAACCTTCCTTCTGTGACTACACGAAGATAAGCTCTTTTTGATACTCATGATCAGTGATAGCCTCCAATCATTTAAAAATGTGCCCTGTACAATGTACTTGTAGATCATATTGTTGATTGAAGTTAAAGGTGAATTTACTTCTAGGGATTTCTGGAGAAGTTAATTATTTTACAAATAAGTAGGTCTTACTACAAAGATGAAATTATGATTTACAAACTGTATAAATGCAGTATCATTCTTAATAAAAGCAGTGACTATAGCTACAATTATAATAAAATCATGGTTACAGACAGGAAAAAGCTGCAGGAGTCTGAGGTGTATTTCAGTATTTGTAACCTTCAGGTTGATTTATGTATTTATTTAAGTTTTTTTGAGACAGATCTCGCTTTGTAGTTCAGGCTGGCCCAGAACTCAATATGTAGCCCAGGCTAGCCTCAAACTCATAACAGTTCTCCTGTCTCTGCCTCTCAAATGCTAGGATTACAGGCATGAGCCATCGTGACTGCCTCCAGGTTGATTTCTGAATGTTTTGTTTTATTGGGGGGGGGTTTAGAATTTTTTTCCTGGATATCCAGCATTTCATTATTTGAAATTTAAAGTTAAGTAAGCACTTGAAAACCTAATTGATAATATTGAATCCTGATACTTCTCATCTTTCAAAGTAGCATTAAATTTCTTTTGTTATTTCTCATGAACTAATGAGTAAAACACTTCCAGAAACATACTTGGCTGGAACTTCTTTGGTTTTCTATTTAAAAGTCTTTGTCACTTCCAGATTAATTTTCTCATAAGTATAAAACCTAAGTGCAAGGGAGTCAGATCCAACTTGGTTGACCCAGGCTACTGGTTTTAACTTGCTCGTCTATAGTTTTAAGACTGAGGATGTTAGCTGACACCTCATTGCTGCTTTTCTTAAGTTGCACTAGCCATTTGCTAAGCTTTGCATATTTTTGTTCTTCCTCTGTCAAAACAGTTCGTCGCTTGGAACGCCAGATTTCTGCCTCACGTTGGAATGTTATTCTTGCTTTGTATTAAACTACATGCTTTGTCTTGTGCAGGTGTTGGCTTATGGAAAAGACGCATGGTGTGACTTAACATTCTTCTCTTATTTTCTGTTTTGTTTTGTTTTGTTTTTAATTCTGCATATGGTAGCAGGCGTGTGTGCAGTTTATCTGCTTTGAAGCCTTGTTTGGAACTGATGTTTGTGACAAGTGGATCTGTTACTTGCAGAAATATATAAAACTGTGTTGGTGGCCTTGCAGTTTGAAATTCATGAAACAGAACCATATGTACCAAAGAATTGTAGGTAATTCCACTGCAGAATTCAACTTTAAAAAGGAAGCCTCCAAATCTGTTTGCTTTTGTTCAAAAAATGCCAGAATTTCTATAAGAAGTACAAAAAACATTTGTTGCTCTATTGCAAGTGACATAGCTTGCTAAAATTGTTACGTTCTTACAGTGATTAGTTTTTATGTTAAGTGTGATTCTATGAATGATACTAACACGTTTTAGGTACCTATTAAAACAATATGATGCTGGGCTGGGGATTTAGCTCAATGCTTCCGGCGTCTGCCTGGCAAGTGCAATGTCCCGAATTTGATTCCCACTCTCACATACCACAATGCTGGGCATGGTGGCTCATGCCTGTAATCCCAGCACTTGGGAGGCAGAGGAGGATGGGTTGCTGTGAGTTTGAGGCTAGTCTGGGCTACGTAGTGAATTCAGAGCCAGCCTGAACTACAAAGCAAGACCCTGTCTCAAAAAACTAAAAATAAATAAATAAACCAATATGATGTTCTCTGCATCTATTTCCTTCTTTCATCTTCTTTTTTTTTCTTTCCTTCTTGGTACCAGGGATTAAATTTAGGATCTTGCACTTCCCAGGCATGTGCAGCACTACTGAGCTAAATCCCTGGCCCCTGAATCTCTGTCTTAGCTATTTTATTTATTGCTTGGTTTTAAATTCTATGATACAGCTACAAATGATGACATTAGCTTACTCCTGTTGGTACAAGTTTGTTTGCCAAAGGATTTGACCTTCTGTCATCTTCATCTAACTCCATTTCCTGCATACTGCTGCCCTTTTTACAAAAGGAAACAATTCTGGCCTGTGCTTTATAGGTTGAGTTAAGCTGATGTCTTAACTGATTAGTTCTCAGACTTGAGAATCTCATATTTTACTGCAAGGGAGTCCAGTTCACTCTTTCTAGGAAAACATATTTTGTAGATTTTACAAAATGATATCGCCGCACTTTCAGACTCTTTGTCTCTCGTATAATAGAAACTTGTCACTCAGGGCTCTTCATTTCATACACCCAGGTAGCCAGGTTACAGAGGTAGCCAGGAGAAAACACCATGTTCTGTTTGTCTGTCCTAAGACTCGTACCATGAGGCCCTCTGACCTTTTTTTTTTTTAATCTCTGCAAGTTGACAATCTGTAGGCAACCTTTTTTTAAGATACAAATTTTTCTTTCATCAGAAAACAGAAAAGAAGGCAGGAATGAGTCAAATCTGGATCTTGTCCTGTGTTTCTTTACAGCAAGCTTGGCCTGGAGGAACTCAGCAAATTCTCCTGCCTTCAACTTGGCAACAGTTGCCTGGGGTGGCCCTGCACAATTCTGTCCAGCCGACAGCAGTGATTCCGGAGGCCATGGGGAGTGGCCAGCAGCTAGCAGACTGGAGGCAAGTGCCCTCTGTTTTTCTCTGAGATTTTCAAGGACAGATCCTTCAGGGAAGGAGCATGTAACACTATGGAGAGACTGGGAAGTAAACAAAGGAAAATTTTAACTCTATTTTAAATCTTGTAAGGAAACAATTCATATTAGATTAGAAGGTGGAATTACAAGAAAGGCTAGAATATCGGAAAACAAGAAATTCCAAAATCAGGATTATTTACTCCATATTTAAAGAAAGTTCTTAGTGATGAGAAATGAAACAGTACGGTCCTAAAACCTTTCAGTCTTGATACCTGAATTTAAAAATAAAATACAGCTATCTTTAGTTGCCTTGGTTAATACCTATTTCTAGTAGTTTTGGGCATTACTTTCCTGTTGCTTTCTGTTGATGCAGGAATGCCCACTCTCATGGCAACCAGTACGGCACTATCATGCAGCAGCCGTCCTTGCTGACTAACCATGTGACACTGGCCACTGCCCAGCCTCTGAATGTCGGTGTTGCCCATGTCGTCAGACAACAACAATCCAATTCTCTTCCTTCAAAGAAGAATAAACAGTCTGCTACAGTCTCTAAGTAAGTGTGTGTTAGAGCTGGTGGTTAAAGCTGTGCCAGTTTGAAAGAGATAATCATCCAGCATTTGCAGTGCTGTGTTACAGATATTTCTGGCTTAAAGTAGCAGGTAGCTGGCATGTAGAACATGAACTAACTTTTCACCTGGGCGTGCACACCAGGTGTTTCCTGGTGATAATCACCCATTTTCTTTGCTGCCACTTTGAATCCATGCTGGCTTTATGATGTTGTTTTTTGTTTGTTTATTTGTTTTGATTTCTGTTTATAGTGAAATTTGACCCTAGGATGAAGGACATAAATAAATGTTCTTTTTATCTTGGCAAAGTAATTAATTTTTCTTTGGTTTTTTTTTTTTTTTTTTTTTTTTTTTTAGGTTTTTTGAGACAGGGTCTCGCTTTGTAGTTCAGGCTGGCCCTGAGCTCAGCCTCAAACTCACATCACAGCAATCCTCCTGCCTCTGCCTCCCGAGTGCTGGGATTACAGGCGTGAGCCACCACGCCTGGCACTGTGGTATGTGGTACTGGTTGCTGCTGGGTGTGAGTCTCCACGCCCAGTATGGTATGTGGTTACCAGGGATCGAACCCGGGTCCTTGTGCTTGCAAGACAGGCACCGGAACCACTGAGCTAAACCCCCGGCCCCTGTTTTTGTTTTTGTTTTTTTTTGAGATGGGGTCTCGCTTTATAGTTCAGGCTGACCTTGAACTCACTCCATAGCCCAGTGTAGCTTTGATCTCACCGTTCTCGATCCAGGAGTTACAGACATGAGCCACCACACCCAGCTAATTAATATTTCATTAAAACTTTTATAGTTAAGTATATTAGCTTAATGATGTAAAAATAAAAAATTGGACAGCAGTCTAGGGAAAAGAGTTGCAGTCTGGGAGGCTAAAGACTAAACCATTTTTGCTTGTGAACTTTTCCTACAGATCTTCTCTGGATGTTCTGCCTTCCCAAGTCTATTCCCTGGTGGGGAGCAGTCCTCTCCGTACAGCATCTTCTTACAATTCCCTCGTCCCTGTCCAAGATCAACATCAGCCAATCATCATTCCAGACACTCCCAGCCCTCCTGTGAGTGTCATTACTATCCGAAGTGACACTGATGAGGAAGAGGACAATAAATATAAGCCCAGTAGGTAAGATAGGTGAATGGTTTTTTATTCCTTTGGCCTTAAACTATTGGCTTCAGAGCCTTAGAATTCTTAGCATCCAGTCTGAATAAAAAAGGAATTAGTAGAGGCAAACCTCTACTCATAACCTTGCTGGCCTAAATATTGACCACTTCTTACAAGTGGCCTAGTTTGGCCCCCTCAAAAAAGGGTATTTTGGAAGTATGGCCTTAGATGATTCAGCTAAAACACATTTCCATAACTGAGTATTGTCAAGTTTTCTGTAGTGTTGTATCTACTCATTAGGTAGTGAAATTTAAATTAACTTGAAAGAGGAAAAGGAATTTAGAGCTTTTCACTTTAGAAGGACTATTTGTAAAATGGTAATCTAAAAGCCAGAGTGATCATAGAATTGATTTGAAAAAGAGAAAGAAAGGGCTGAGGAGTTAGCTCAAATGGTACAGCACCTACCTTGAAAAAGAGAAAAAGGAAACTTTACAATGAGAGAAAAAGTAGCATTATAGGAACTAAAATTCTGTATGAGGATAAGCAGCATGAGTGTGTGGACAGGGGCCCACCATGTTAGAAAATTAGGAAAAGCTAGTTTGTAAGGTAGGAAACAGTTTGAAATGGAACATTTACCCCCCCCCCAAAAAAAGCAAAATTTATTTGAGATAATGAGGAATGATTTATAGTCTAGAGAGGTGATAGGAAAGAAGTCATGTTTGAAAAATATAATGAAATAGTACTAGAAAGGCCAAGAGGCCATAAATAGCTGTGAACTCTGAAGCCATTCTTTCCTGAGTTTGGATCCTGCTTTAGCATTCATTCTTTATGTGACCCCGGACAAATTTCTTAATTGCCATGTGCTTTAGTTTCCTCATCTGCGAAATGAGGACAATAGTACCTGTTTCACAAGACTGTTGTAGCAATTCCATGAGATAGATATAGAGCATGAGAATAGAGCCTTATACGTAATAAATACTTACGAGTTAGCTGCTGCTGCCATTATTATTATCACTCTGCCATTATTGGCATTACCATTACCATGAGAAAATGAGGGCCTATCTGAGACATGTGGCTTAAAAAGTCAGTTGAATTTTCCCATATTTTCTTCCCCTCAGCTCTGGCATGAAGCCAAGGTCTAATGTCATCAGTTATGTCACTGTCAATGATTCTCCGGACTCTGACTCTTCCCTGAGCAGCCCATACTCCACTGATACCCTGAGTGCTCTCCGGGGCAATAGTGGGCCGCTTCTGGAAGGGCCTGGCAGAGTCGTGGCAGATGGCGTGGGCACTCGCACTATCATTGTGCCTCCACTGAAAACTCAGCTTGGTGACTGCACTGTAGCAACCCAGGCCTCAGGTATGTGCTGTCTTTACATCTGGAACTGCATTTTCCCTGGATGTGTTTTTGATTAGTATTTTGTTGTAAGATATAGTACTTTTGCCAGTAGTCCATACCAGTGGCATGGGTGTTTTCAAATAGATAATTCAGAAGTCAGTTCCCTGGGATGTGAGATTATTTTTGCCATCATTTTGTCTTCCTGTGTTTATTTTGTTTGAAAATGAAATTGCATTTAGTTTTTTATTTTTTGGGTTTTTTTTTTTTTTTTTTTTTTTTGAGACAGGATCTCGCTTTGTAGTTCAGGTTGGCCCTGAGCTCAGCCTCAAACTCACATCACAGCAATCCTCCTACCTCTGCCTCCCGAGTGCTGGGATTACAGGCGTGAGCCACCATGCCCGGCACTGTGGTGTGTGGTACTGGTTGCTGCTGGGGGTGAGTCTCCATGCCCAGTATTGTAATGTGGTTACCGGGGATTGAACCTGGGTCCTTGCACTTGCAAGACAGGCGCTGGAACCACTGAGCTAAATCCTTGGCCCCTGCATTTAGTTTTTGATTTTTGGTTTTTGTTTGTTTGTTTGTTTGTTTGTTTGTGATACCAGGGATTCAACTCAGGACCTTGTTCTTGCCAGGCAGGGGCACAGCACCACTGAGCTACATGCCTGGAGCAGAGATTGCATTTGGTATCAGGATAGTCTCAAATACATTCACTGCTAAGGCGAGAAAGTAGACAAGAGATGTGTTTTATAGCAGGAAGAATTAGCAAGCAACTAGATTTGTCATACATGATTCAAATTTGGCAGTTCAGCCAAAAATTGGACTTGGTAATATTGAAAATGCCTAGAAAAGGTTTTTTGACAATAGTATGTCTTTCAAATGCTGTTTTGAGTTCTATTATCAACCTAGTTATTGCCACCTCTTTGTGCTTTTAGATACTGCACATAATCTTCCTGACTCTGCTATTTGAGCAGTACTAGCTGTAATAACAAATCTCCAAGTTTCCATGCCGATCATATTAGAAGTTTATTACTCATGTAACTTCCCAGTGCAAGTATTACTGGTGAGAGCCTTGGAATTCTTAGCATCCTGTCTGAATGAAAAAGAAACTTGAGTGGAGGCAAACCTCACCCCTAACCTCATTATCCTAAATACTGACCACTCCCTACATGGCCTCACCCAGATGTGAGAAGGTCCAGGAAAGGAAGTCTTGCCTGGGCAGTTGGCCCCAGTGTAACTTTACTTTGATGAGTTTTTTTACTTGCATAAATCATGTTACTGCTATAGGTGTAAATAGTGTTCTGATTTGAGGCTGTCTATTAAGTTTCAGTATGGTTCTCCTCAGTAGTATTCAGATGTCCTGCTGGAAACAAAGTAGAACTTCCTGATGCTTGGCTACTGAATAGAATTTTTTGTTTTGTTTTGTTTTTTTTGATACAGGGTCTCACTTTGTAGTTCAGGCTAGCCCTGAGCTCAGCCTCAAACTCACATCACAATCCTCCTGCCTCTGCCTTCTGAGTGCTGGAATTACAGGCGTGAGCCACCACGCCCGGCACTGTGGTCTGTGGTACTGGTTGCTGCTGGGCATGAGTCTCCACACCCAGTATTGTATGTGGTTACCGGGGAATCAACCCGGTCCTTGGGCTTACAAGACAGGAGCTGCTTGCAAGACAGGAGCCGGAACCACTGAGCTAAATCCCCAGCCCGAGATTAGATAATATTTACTCAGGTAAACCTTTTGAGGATCCTGAGTGGCAAGATACCAATTTTTGTTGTTCTGGTACAGATGTAATTGAGGAAGTAAGATACACTTGAGATTGAACTCTTGCAAATCACATATGAATGAGGACTGACTGATAATGATGCCATCTGGGCTTCAGTGATATTAAACCTTGGCTCCTTCTTAGGTCTCATAAGCAGTAAGGCCAAGCCAGTGGCTTCAGTGAGTGGACAGTCCTCTGGATGCTGCATCACCCCCACAGGTTATCGAGCGCAGCGCGGGGGGACCAGTGCAGCACAGCCGCTCAACCTGAGCCAGGTAAGTACTGAGGGCTGCTGCCTTCTGTTTGGGGCTCCCCTTACAATTACTCTCTGGAGAATCTTGCTTCTGGCTGGACTGCTGAATAAAGCCAAATTAAGCTCCCTTTGTGTCAAAAAATTTGGTGTTGTGTAGCCTGCGTCAAATCACATGTGCTGTGTCTCTTCATTTGCTCCGTGCATGTGTGGGGGGATGTACGTTCCAGCTTTTCCATTGGGCCTGCCTAGTCTAACCTAGAAGATCAGAGAAATGTCTGGAATTTAGAAAGAGCCTGGGAGGCTTCTCTGTTGTTGGTTCTGCAGTACCATGTACTTCAAGGCCAGATTATTTTCCTCTATCTCTGAGTTACGGCATGCATGCTGCAGCAGGCTGTTCGTATCATTGAAGGCTTTAAAAGGTTCACCATGATTGCACATAGGTCCTAAATAACCTGAGCCTCACCTTCATGACTTGAGTCATGAAACAGGGAAAGCTTTGGGCACTAAAGTCAACTGTTCTAATCCTGCATATTCTTAGAGTCTGGGATTTGTCCCATCTTCCTGCCTTGTGACCATCTCGTGTGTAGTGAGGGTCACTTTATTTCTGTTTGTGTTCATCCTTTTCTCACCTAAACTTCGGTATTTGTATGCTATCTACCAGTAGTGAGAAAGTGCGAGTATAGGGGTGTGACAGTGTGAGAGAAGTGAGCACGTGGAAGTACAAACGTAAGTTTGAGTTAGTGCATGTATTTTAGAGTCCATATTTTAGGAGAGATGTGAAGACAGTGGCAACAAAGAAGTGAGGAAATAGTAAAAAATCACTGACACCGGGATAGAGTGAGTTAGTAATTACCTAGGTTGTAGGAGTGGGCAACCTGATGAACCCTCGATCCTATCATACTAAGGACCAAACTGCTGCTTTCTGAACTGGGTTCAAATCTGCTCTGCCAAAAGGCAGAGGGATGTGTGGGAGGTTGTCTGCCATGGCAGTTCAGAAATAATACACACCAGAACCTCCACTCTTAACCCGGCCTTTAGTGTCCTAAACCCAAGTGACCTCAAGATTCCTCATTCCCTTCTTCCTTCTTCCAGAACCAGCAGTCCTCGTCAGCTCCAACCTCACAGGAAAGAAGCAGCAACCCTGCTCCCCGCAGACAGCAGGCATTTGTGGCCCCGCTCTCCCAGGCGCCCTACGCTTTCCAGCATGGCAGCCCACTACACTCGACGGGGCACCCACACCTGGCCCCAGCCCCTGCTCACCTGCCAAGCCAGCCTCACCTGTATACATATGCTGCCCCCACCTCTGCTGCTGCACTGGGCTCCACCAGCTCCATTGCTCATCTTTTCTCCCCACAGGGCTCTTCAAGGCATGCTGCAGCCTATACCACCCACCCCAGCACTCTGGTGCACCAGGTTCCTGTCAGTGTTGGGCCTAGCCTCCTCACCTCTGCCAGCGTGGCCCCTGCTCAGTACCAACATCAGTTTGCCACCCAGTCCTACATTGGGTCTTCTCGAGGCTCAACAATTTATACTGGATACCCACTGAGCCCTACCAAGATCAGCCAGTATTCTTATTTGTAGTTGGTGAGCATGAGGGAGGAGGGTTCATGGCTGCCCGCTCCTGGCCCCGAGTTCTTAATAACGGGCTGTGCTATGGTGAGCGCCTCCTTTGCTCTCCCTTGAATCTCCTTAGCCAGCAGCTTGTTCTGCAGGGACCCACTGAAGTAGAGGGCTGTTCTCCGGGGAACCTGCCTCAGTGTTGACTGCATTGTTGTAGTCTCCCAAAGTTCGCCCTATTTTTTAATTCTTTATTTTTGTGACAGCATTTTTGGTATTTGGAAGAATCCAGAAGCCTATCTTCTGCAGTTATAAAGGAAGAGAGAGATCATTCTGAAGTTATCCTTTGAAAAATATTTTGTCTCTCTGACTTGATTTCTATAAATGCTTTTGAAAACAAGTGAAGCCCACTTTAACTTAGTTTTATTGTGGTTGCTAGTCAGAGGCTAAGTGCTGATACTTTTAAAATCTGATGACAAGTGCAAAAGAAAAATAAGTACTTCTGGTTTGTTTAAAATCTAAGGCTTATGTACTTACTTTATTTTAAAACAGTTGATACAAGTCTATATTTTACTATCAGGCATTTCTCCTCAAAAATTTATCTTTGTTTATGGGACTGTTAAATTTACATTGTTTTAGTCTTTCATGTTGCATTATACTTAATGCACAGTTGTTTTTATTTTTTTGAACTGGTTACACGTTGATTGGTTACATACATGGCGTTAAAAAGGTATCTCACTGTTTTCTAGTTACTCAGTGTGAGAGAATTTGTGCCCACCATGGAAACACCAATTACTCTTTTTAAATGAAGTGCCATGAATTGTTTTTTAAATTATTTTTAAGAACTCCTCTTTTTTCTGATTCAACTTAAATTTTATTAGAAAAGCCATTAAAGTGATTATTATTGTATGGTGGGAATGGTTTTATTATATGCAAAATCTCCTTCTCTTATGAAACACTGGCGTTGATGAGCTTTGCCAGTAGGTTGTTAGTATTGATGAACTTTGCCTAAAGATTACTATGAATTTTCAAGAATACACCTCTGTGTTTTCTTCATCTCTCCCTCTGTTTTACGTGATTTATTTGGGGAGAAAGCTAAAGAATCTGAAACCAGAAAAGAACGTTGTTATGTATAGCTTTTATACTTTAAAGTAGCTTCCTTTGTATGCCAGCAGCAAATTGAATGCTCTCTTATTAAGACTTATATAATAAGTGCATGTAGGAATTGCAAAAAAATATTTTAAAAGTTTATTACTGAATTTAAAATATTTTAGAAGTTTTGTAATGGTGGTGTTTTAATATTTTGCATAATTAAATATGTACATATTGATTAGAAAAAATATAACAAGCAATTTTTCCTGCTAACCTAAAATGTTATTTGTAATCAAATGTGTAGTGATTACACTTGAATTGTGTATTTAGTGTGTATCTGATCCTCCAGTGTTACCCCGGAGATGGAATTAATATCTCCATTGTATTTAAACCAAAATGAACTGATACTTGTTGGAATGTATGTGAACTAATTGCAATTATATTAGAGCATATTACTGTAGTGCTAAATGAGCAGGGGCGTTGCCTGCAAGGAGAGGAGACCCTTGGGATTGTTTTGCACAGGTGTGTCTGGTGAGGAGTTGTTCAGTGTGTGTCTCTTCCTTCTCTTTCTCCTCCCTCCCCTTATTGTAGTGCCTTATATGATAATGTAGTGGTTAATAGAGTTTACAGTGAGCTTGCCTTAGGATGGACCAGCAAGCCCCCGTGGACCCTGAAGCTGTTCACTGGGATGTATCAGAACAGGATTAGTAGTTGTGTCGTGTAGATGCATTGTTCTCAGTTTCCCTGCCAATGTTAAAAATAAAAACAGCAGCTTTTCTTCTTTATTGCCAGCTCTGCTCCTTCCCACTCCGGAGCTTAGCTGAGTTCTCACAGAAGCATTTTCCCCATGTGGCTCTCTCACTGTGCATTGGTACCTTGTTTCTGTGAGAATTTAGGAAGCAGGTGAGAGGAGTCAAGCTAATATTAAATATGCATTCTTTTTAAAGTATGTGCAATCACTTTTAGAATGAGATTTTTTTTTCCTTGTGACAGTCCTTTCTGAAAATAGTTGACATTGCTAATAAAATATTTGCTTGTTTGATAAAACAAAAAAACCTGTAACAGATGTGTTTATACCAAAGATCCTGTTGTATTGCTTACCATGTCCCCATACTATGAGGAGTTTTGTCATGTTGCTGGTGATGAGAAACTCACAGAAAGCTTTCTTAGCTGGTGAAAAATATTAAGAAACCAAAGCCTGTTGAATCATTGAGGCTTTTGAGGTTTCTCTTTAACAACTTGTATATTCTTGGGGCCCTTCAGGCTGTGGCATTGTCCTGGTACTCTCAGCTCTCCACAGATCTGGGTCAAGTAGGAGGTGGTAGGGATGGAGGACATTCCTGACCATAAAGGATGTGGGGCAGAAGGTTACCCTAAGATAGAGATGTGTTCCATCGGAGTTAAAAATTATATTGGAGAGATAATTCTAGACTGGTTCTCTGTAGAGATGGTGTCAAGAAGGTGCAGGATGGAGATGGGAGATTTCATAGAGCCTGGTCCGCGAGCTCTGTACCAGGTTGAACACCGAGGAGCTGTCAAAGTACTTGGAGTTTCTTCAGCATAAGGAATAAGGGCTTCCAAGATGGGACAGATACTCAATACAGCTTACCAGGAATGTGTTGTGTTTTCTGTATTTTTAAAAATCATTCTATTAAGTTTTGTATTCTGCACTGTATTGGTCAAAACAGCCAGGCAGTTTGTGTATTTTGTAACTAGTGTTATGCAGTTTTTTGGTCAGTGTGTATGATCTTTCTCTCTCCTTTTAGCCAAGCACATTTTAGTTTTCTTGTTTAACACAGGTCTGGTTTCTGGTGGAAACACTTTTTGTTCCTTATCTTTCTTCTGCTAGAGACAAAATTTTTGTTGTTGTTAAGAAATAAGATGCAGGGAAAAACAAAATCCCCCCCCTCCCCTTAGTCCAGTAAGTAGATACTGTTTAAGATTACAGTCTTAACTCCACAGAAAGGGTAATACCTTAATCCCCTACTAGCAGTATGTGGCATAAAAATAACCTAGAGTTCTTCAGTCTTAGTCTGAAAATTGACATTTCGGGTTTACGGAGATAAAAATCCACCTTTGTCTGCTGAATGTGTATGTGCTTGGTGTGGCTTTAGATTCCGTCCCTGGAGTTTAACGTTGCCGGCCCTGACAGTGAGTGTGGAGGAAGCCCCGTGAGCAGCTGGTCCAGGTCACCGTGGCCTGACCTCAGGACAGCAGCTTAAGTGGAGAAGACAAGCCCAAGTCCTCCGTCGGTTCCACTTCCGGCTTCTGCTCTTGTGGGTGGGGGGTAGAAATGGGGAAGGGTGAGTAGAGCCATGTGGCCGCACCAGGATACCTGATCACTCTAGAGGGTTAATGGCTCCCAGGAGGCTGATACCGCTGTCAGAGTTCAGCTGAAATGTCAACTCCAGGAAGAAGATTCCATTTCAGAGTCCTGTCCATTCTGAGCCTGCTTTTGTGATGCTCATCCATCATCCTCCACTAGAGGGGCTAAGCTTGACTGCTCTTAGCCAGGCAAGCATAGGAGTATGTGTTTTACTCGGCACTGTTATGCAGAAATCCACTAATGGAGATGGTTTGTTTTAGGATGGGAAATGAAATTGCCTTTCGGTGACAGGACTAGCCCCAGCCTGCTTCCTGTTTTTATTTTTTTAACTGATGGATGGTGCAGCATGTCTACATGGTTGTTTGTTGCTAAACTTTATATAATGTGTGGTTTCAATTCAGCTTGAAAAATAATCTCACTACATGTAGCAGTACATTATATGTACATTGTATGTAATGTTAGTATTTCTGCTTTGAATCCTTGATATTGCAATGAAATTCCTACTTTATTAAATGTATTTGATATGCTAGTTATTGTGTGTGATTTAAACTTTTTTGGTTTCTTTTTCTCTTTTCTGGTTGTGAGCTTCCTTTTACAACAAACCTCCTAGAAACATAGTTTCTAAGAATTACTGAGCTATGTTTGTAATGCAGATGTACTTAGGGAGTATGTAAAATAATCATTTTAACAAAAGAAATAGATATTTAAAATTTAATACTAACTACGGGAAAAGGGTCCATTGTGTAAAACATAGTTTATCTTTGGATTCAATGTTTGTCTTTGGTTTTACAAAGTAGCTTGTATTTTCAGTATTTTCTACATAATATGGTAAAATGTAGAGCAATTGCAAATGCATCAATAAAATGGGTAAATTTTCTGATTCTTGTGGCTATTCTTTACATCTTTGGAGTGGCTGAATGCATTGCATTTGGACATCAGTAGAGCATAGAGATGATTCTTTTTTTTTAGTTTAAAAATTTATTACTACATGTTTGCAGTGCGTAATGATTACATTCGTCATGGAGAATTGTTTACTTGTATATGATGTGAGAATTTCATTTTTCACATAGATTTCCATAAGGGAAATGAATAAAGTTTGGAAGGGAGTCTTCCCCAAGAAAGGAGAGCCAAGACCATTGCTTTAAAGCGTGTGTGTCCAGCCTTTTGTCTTGTCTTGGCCTCACTGAGTGAAGAGAATTGTTTTGGGCCATATGTAAAATAAATAATTCATAGATACACATGACAAAACTTCCTCTTAAAAATACTTTAACTTAGGGCCAGGGAGTTTGCTCAGTGGTTCCGGTGCCTGTCTTGCAAGCTCAAGGACCCGGGTTCGATTCCCTGGTAACCGCATACCATACTGGGCGTGGAGACTCACACCCAGCAGCAACCAGTACCACACACCACAGTGCCGGGCGTGGTGGCTCACACCTGTAATCGCAGCACTCAGGAGGCAGAGGCAGGAGGGTTGTTGTGATGTGAGTTTGAGGCTGAGCTCAGGGCCAGCCTGAACCACAAAGCGAGACCCTGTCTCAAAAAACCTAAAAAAAAAAAAAAAAAAAATTATATACAAAATAACACAAGCCCAAGTTTAATAATTAAGCAGATTTACATATCTTCTCAGTAACAACAAACACCTGTCTTTATAGGTTGCACATGTAGGTTGAAATACCATTAATGGAAATAATTGCATTTTATCCAAGTCACACAAATTTGGTGCATGTGGGTTTCCGTTGGATTGACTGTGGCAGATACAGAAAGGAAGTGGGGTTGATGCCCTGTCCTGCTCAGGGTTCCTTTGTCTCCAACACAGCCCTACACAGTCCAGTCATGAAAATTCACTAAAAATCATTTAATGACGTTGAGTTTATGATCTCCTGAGCTACATTACCAGCCAGCTGTCCAAGACAAAACTGTTGGCTGCGTTAGAACCTTCCCCATTGGGGCCAGGGAGTTAGCTCAGTGGTTCCAGCGCCTGTCTTGCAAGTGCAAGGACCCAGGTTCAATCCCCGGTAACCACATTACAATACTGGGCGTGGAGACTCATGCCCAGCAGCAACCAGTACCACATACCACAGTGCTGGGCATGGTGGCTCACGCCTGTAATCCCAGCACTCGGGAGGCAGAGGCAGGAGGATTGCTGTGATGTGAGTTTGAGGCTGAGCTCAGGGCCAGCCTGAACTACAAAGCGAGACCCTGTCTCAAAAAAAAAAGAACCTCCCCCCTTGGAAAGGAGTAGCAGACTTCTCAGATGAGCTGATTCAACTTTGTTTCCTAGTGTGTTTCACCAGTCACCTAAGGCAGTGGAGTGAAGAGAAGAGTCCGCACAGGGAGGGGCTGCTGTTTTGTTTTTGTTTTTTGTTTTGGAGCTATTAGATTTGTAATGTTAGATTTGTGGCCCTTTTCAATGAAGGAGCACCTCTGATCTTATTTCTCTTGATGAATACATTTTCTCTTGATATAGGCTTGTCATTCTGAATCATTGCAGGTCTCTGAATAAATGCTTTAGTTGAACTCTTGACGTGTCATGGGCCGTATCTGCAGTGGCCAGTTCATTAATTTTGAGTTCTGGACAGGGCTAAGGATATAGCTCAAGTGGTCCCGTGCCTGTTTTACAAGTACCAGGTCCTGAGTTTGATCCTTGGTACCATAAAAAAAAATAAAATTAAAAACCTTTGAGTTCCTGAAGCTTTGGTTAGACTATAGAAATGAGTAACAGTTTGGAGCAGCCTTTTGAACTCTAACCAAGAGAAATTATCTCTGTAGTCTCTTCTTTCCCAGAAATAGCAAAGTCAGAATATATTTATCTTGGATTAGACTACAGCATGCATAAACTTCATATTTTCCTATCTCCTTGTTAGTAAATTAAATTGCTGCAAATTTGCTGAACTCTCAAATTTGGCAAGAGATTACACTCAGAAAGCCATGGAGAACTGTTCTGCTGTTTGGCCCCACTTCTAGAAAATCAAGAGCTAATTTACTAACTCCTCCATGACCTGTTCTGTATTGTTTTCATCTCAGTTGTATTCTTTTCTCTGAGCTTAGAGAGACTGTTGTGGCCCCATAGAGAAATTGAATAGTCCATAGGAAAAGGTGTGTTTTAGAGATGAAAAACCCTGAGGATACAATCTATCTGCCGCCTTTTGTAGAAAAAGAAATCCTTGATTTCTGTGTTGATCATGAATGTGATGACACCAGGTGCTTAGCACGAGATGGCGCCAGTGAGCTACAGAAGCGGTTTGACTTGGCCTTTTTTGGCCTTTTTCCCAACCTCCTTCCGTCAAACCTCATCCCCCCTGCTTCCAGCGTCCACTGAAACAAGGCAGGAAGTCCGTGCTATTATTGCTAGAGAAGACGGGGTTACTGAAGAACGTCAGCTTCTTACGGATCAACACTACAAGCTTCCTTCCAAAATAATGGTAGTGTTTGCTGAGTTTTCCCTGAGGTCTCTGCCTGCTCCGTCTGCCCTGCACGATTTCCAGAAAACCTCTGCCTTCCAATACCATCTTTTTCCTCCCTGAGGAGCCTGCAGCCTAGGTGGGGAGGTGGCTCAGGCTTCTGGCTGTTGTGCAAGGGCCATCTGTGTTTGATCAGTCCAGGCAGAAAGGAGGGGCTGGAGTTGTAGAGGGATGGAAAGCATTCCAGGGTAGTGAGAGAGACCCAGAGAACAGAGAGAGAAGGCGCCGCCCCCACACCGCCTCCCCGCCTCCCGAGCTGGGCCGCCAGCTCCCGGGGAAGCGGCCAACCGCACACTGCCTTTGCTGTGGCCCCACTCTCCAGACTGCCATGGGGCTCAGCTCTCCTCTCCTCGTCCTGGTCCTTTTGTCCTGGTCGGGACCCCTTCGGGGACAGCAGCACCACCTGGTGGAGTACATGGAACGCCGCCTAGCTGCCTTGGAGGTGAGGGACTCCTTTCTCTTCTAGCCCAGCCTGGGAGGATTCCAGTTTGTTAGGGTTCTGGGCATGACAGAATCGGGCTTTGTAACAGCCTGCAGGAAACCCTACCTTTCAATAAAGAGGATCCTCAAAATTAAAGAACTTTTTTGCCGCATAGAGCCGTTCTGAAGCAAATAGAAAATAGACCTTTGTGTTTTACCCTGGGATTATATGTGGGAATGAGCGTCAGGGTTGTGGGGGCGTATCTCTAGAGGAGTTGAGGTTTTGTGGAGTTGGAAGTTCCCAGAGAATCTGCAGCTTTCTGCCCTTTGCCCCAGCAGTTTGAAGTCCATACCATCTTCGTTCCCAAGAGTAGAGTTATATAATGGGCCAGAGACCCCTTCCCACCCACCCTCCTGCACTTAGCTTCCCTAGAGCTCCAAGGGACCAGTGGCGTTCTCAGCACACAGGCTGAAGGACTCTGGCCTAGGCGACCTGAGCCGGGCTCCCTGTACCTCTAGCACCTCTGAGCATCGGGTTTGCTTTGCTGTGGAATGGAAGTGGGGGGATGTCGAGCTGAGTTTGTTCCTCTTCCCCTTGTTGACTCCCTGGCAAGGCCTCTCTCAGCCTGGGAAACTGTGACCCTGCAGCCCACCCACCCTCCCCCTGATCCCCGGCCTTTCAGGAACGGCTGGCCCAGTGCCAAGACCAGAGTAGTCGGCATGCTGCTGAGTTGCGGGACTTCAAGAACAAGATGCTGCCCCTGCTGGAGGTGGCAGAGAAGGAGCGCGAAGCGCTCAGAACTGAGGCTGACAGCATCTCTGGGCGAGTGGACCGTCTAGAACGGGAGGTCGATTACCTGGAGACCCAGAACCCAGCTCTGCCCTGTGTGGAGCTTGATGAGAAGGTGGCTGGAGGCTCCGGGGCCAAAGGCAAGGGCAGAAGAAATGAGAAGTATGATATGGTGACAGGTAAGTGAGTGCATGGCTGGCCCCACACTCTAAGCTGTAATCCTCCTCCTTCCCCTTCTTTCTCTTGGTCCCAGTCCACTGTGTCTAGAGAGATCCATGCAATGAAAGTCCATTAAGAAGAGATCGGGGGACTCAGCCCTCTGGCCTGTCTGTCTTCCATGAGAGGAGGAAGTATCCACAGGGCAGATCGCCCCCCTTGGCAGTGTCCTGCTTAGGAACTAATTTGGCTTCTCGTTCCTTGTCCCTTGTTTTTCTTCTTTTCCACCAGACTGTAGCTACACAATCTCTCAGGTGAGATCGATGAAGATCCTGAAGCGGTTTGGGGGCCCCGTTGGTCTCTGGACCAAGGACCCATTGGGGCCCACAGAGAAGATCTATGTGCTGGACGGGACACAAAATGACACTGCCTTTGTCTTCCCGAGGCTACGTGACTTCACCCTCGCCATGGCTGCCCGCAAAGCCTCCCGGGTCCGGGTACCCTTCCCCTGGGTTGGTACAGGACAGCTGGTATACGGCGGCTTTCTTTATTATGCCCGGAGGCCTCCTGGAGGACCCGGAGGGGGTGGTGAGTTGGAGAACACTTTGCAGCTGATCAAATTCCACCTGGCAAACCGAACAGTGGTGGACAGCTCCGTATTCCCTGCGGAGAGGCTGATCCCCCCCTACGGGCTGACTGCAGACACATACATCGACCTGGCGGCAGATGAGGAAGGTCTGTGGGCTGTGTATGCCACCCTCGAGGACGATAGGCACTTGTGCCTGGCCAAGTTAGATCCACAGACCCTGGACACAGAGCAGCAGTGGGACACGCCGTGCCCCAGAGAGAATGCCGAGGCTGCCTTCGTCATCTGCGGGACCCTCTACGTCGTCTACAACACCCGCCCTGCCAGCCGGGCCCGGATCCAGTGTTCCTTTGATGTCAGCGGTACCCTCACCCCGGAACGAGCAGCGCTATCTTATTTTCCCCGTCGATACGGTGCCCACGCCAGCCTCCGCTATAATCCCCGTGAGCGCCAGCTCTACGCCTGGGATGATGGCTATCAGATTGTCTATAAGCTGGAGATGAGGAAGAAAGAGGAAGAAGTTTGAGAAGCCAGACTTGGGTTTTTTTATCCTCATACATTTATATCCCTAGTACAATCCTTACTCCTAATTCTTCAAATGGAGGCAGATTGTGGCTCAAATCCCTTAGTTTTTAACTGATGATAACCAAATTCTCACAGCCCCTCAGTTTCACAGGGAACTCCAGATCCCGGGTAACTCTTGTAGAGCTAAAATAGTGGGACTCCAAATGTTCACTTCTGTTCTCCTGCCCCATGTGCATGAATATCAGGCCCTGGGCCACCCAGGCCTGTGGCTCTGGCCCTCGCTTCAGTGGAGCACCCAGGAACAGTACAAGCCAGGGGGGAGAGAAGCAGAAGAGGACAGCTCTCCTGTCGCCCTCCAGCATCTGAAAGGTGGAGCTTTCTCCACATCACTTTGTATTGCAACATTTTGCATTAAAAGGAAAATCCACTCTGACCCTTGGTGTTTGTCTGAGGCAGCCCTCACCTCACAGTTCTCCTGAGACCCTCCAGTCTCTTCCTCCCACTCTGTCACTCGGTCCCACCCCACCTCCAAGCCATGTTAGGGACTTGGCCGCGCTCCCTTAGCTGAGGGAGCTGGAACTTCTCTAGTTACAGATTTTATGTGAGATGCCTGGGGAAGCAGCACAATCCCGCTGCTTCAGTGGCTGGACAAAGGGCCTCCTGCTGTCCTCCATAGCAAGGTCCCAGAACTGTCAGGGGCACCATGCTCCTGGCCACAGGACACCGGCCAGTGCAGTGAGTCCCATCCCATTGCTCAGAATCAGAAAATGGATGTTCCTTGCCTTGGGACATAATTAGAAACCAGAGCACAGAATGCAGGTACTTGTGAGAACTCCAGGCCTCACCCCTGAAGTGGACTCTCCCCCTCCCTACCTCTGCTCCCACCTCCAGCGCTGGACTCTTCTCAAGGCTAGGTTGCACAATCTATGTCTCAGCCATTCTGATTTTCCTGCTGCCACAGCGTCTGCGGTTTGGGCAGGGAGGAGGGGCAGTGACCAGCCCAGATGTTGGTCTCACCAGCACCCCCATCCCTACGCTCCTCCTCTCCACCAAATCATTCCCACCAACCCATCCAAGTCATGGAGGCTGGATCCCGGAAATGTAGTGCTTGGCCTTTGGTTCTGGACTGCAGAGGGCAGAATGAGTGGGAAGAAGAAAGCTCCAGGCTTTGGGCTGATCTCACCCAGCCTCATGCCCCTCTAATCCGTCTTGGATTGGAGCTGGGCTGGCTGGGGGCAGTTTGCCTTGGCCGTCCCGGAAGCCCTCTAGGTTATTTACCCTAGCAGGAAGGGGAGGAACTCGGGCTTCCCTCTCCCAGGCAGCCCAGGAGGACCCTGGATCGATCAGGGCTCTGTGATCCTCTTGTTTTCTTCTCTGGGGCAGAGCTGCTCCTGATGTAGGTTGCTGAGGACAGGAAAGAAAGGCAGTGAAGCACCTCACAAAGGCGCTATTGTGGGGAGCTGAGAGGGTGGGGGTTCTCTCCCATTCAGTTCTCTCCTAATGTGGGGCTGGCAGCAGTAATCACTGCCTGTCAGCCCACTGGGGTCTGCCCACGGAACATCTGGCTCCGGCTCGAAGGGGCGTGGGGGAGGGGAGTTGTCTGTAGAGGCCTGGAGAGCAGGGTCCAGGCGTGAAGAGCTGCAGCGTGGGGCTGTGGCTGTGTGTGTGTATGGGCACGTGCATGCATGCCTGTGCACGTGTGATTGTGTACAACTCTGGGACTTTGTGTGCGACTGTGTAGGATGTGTGTGTGTGCGTGTGTGCACAGGACAGCCCTTCCCAGCGTGACTGCCGCTTGCTTGTGTCTGATGAGAGATGACTGAGAGACTGTACGCGTAAACTGCACAGCAAGAGGAGCTGCGTGCCAAGTACGTTTGTCATGCGTGTGAGCCCCATGAAGACGGGTCCTTTGCCTCACACGAATGTGCTTGTTTTTGTGGCATCATCTTCTGCCTGGTTCCTCAATGAGAATGGGAAAAGCGTTTTGTGAGTTTTTAAATTTCCTTAGAAAAGTTCACTCAGATTTTTTCTGAAAGGGTAGAAGAAGTCTTCAGGGCCTTGTCATGTACTGCTTTTTGCTTTTTTTTTCTGGCACCTGTAGAATGGCTAGTGCTATTTTGGAAGCATGTTGGGAGGTGAGTGGGACTTTGTGGGCAGAAACAGTGAACTGTCCAAATTGATTGAACTAAATGATCTGCACTCATGGAGACGGCCTGGGTCGCTGAATCCTGTTGCTGAAAAGCAGCCTCATCACCCTCTGATTCCTCGCCAGCCCATCATCTGGTTTTGTAAACAAAGCGATAACCTCTGGCTTTAAACAAAAGACCCTAATGGTGGAGAGAGGGGTGAGAAGTTCCACGTCTGCCCCATCCTGGACCCTCAGATAGTCCCCCGCCGGAGATGAATGGGAGACAGGCACAGAGACCCAGGAGGGGCAGCAGCTGTTGGCCCACAGGGGCAGCGGAGAAGCTTGCTCACCCTGGTTGGGCCCCACACTTTCCTGCTGTACCTTCCAAGCACTCTTCTCTGTGGCCAATATCCTTGCCTCTCTGTTGCTGATCTTCACATCTGCCTGCCAGAGGAACTGAAGAGTTCATCTTGTTCGTTTTAATCAAGGCTCCCTCATCCAGCCCTGGATGGAGAGGAGGCAGAGGGCAGTGCTGGGAAGAATAAGGCTGTTGATTCAGCTGTTGCTGCTTCCTCTGAGATGGAGCTCTGAGCTCAACAGGAACCGGAGCCATTTCCCTCCTTTGCTTCTCCTCCAATCTCAGCGTCCCTTTCCCCGAGGCTCCTGGAAATGTGCCCCTCGACTGCTTCCCATTTTTCTACCTGGGTTAAGTCAGACGTGTTCATTTTAAGAACTGCAGCGCTTGTCTTGGTACCCCTCCAGCTTTCAGGAGAGGTCTCTGGGGCCCGCTCGCCAGCCTCACCCTGGCTGTCTTGGCAGCACGGCCTTCCGGTTTCTTCCGCCGGCTCAGCCCTGACCCCGGCTGCAGCTGCTGCCCTGGCCCCTTCGACTGGTAAACACCCCTCGGCTGCTCCTAACTTCTGTGCTAGTCCTGTTGTGAACCATGCTACCAAGGCCCCTGCTTGGCCACCTCCTCCGTGACACTTCTTAGGCCTAGTCCCTTAGTCCTTCTGATTCCATTTGTTCCTGGCTGTTATAGTTCGGATCCTAGGGGTCCCCCAAAAGCTCAACAGTTGAAAGGGCCATTCATAGATGATGGCATCACTGGGAGATGACAGAAACGTTAGGAGTTAACGGAAGTTAGGTCATTATGAGGGTGTCCTTGTCCTTGAAGGGGGCATTGGGACTTCACCCTATCCTGCCTCTCTCTGCTCTGGCTGCCATAAGGGGGAGCAGTTTTGCTCTACCATGAGCTCCCCACTGTGCTGCTCTGCCTCCCCACAGGCCCAAAGAGACAGAGCTGACCAGCCAGGTACTGAAACCTCTGCAATGGTGGCCCCAATAAATCCTTTTTGTCACAGTGATGGGAGGAACTTTTCCTAGCAGCAGAAAGCTGAACGGCATAGTGGAGTTTCTTCTTATAACCTGGCCGGCGCATGGCGTTCTCAGAGACGAATTCCACATTAGGAAGAACATAGGGCTGGGGATTTAACTCAGTGGTTCCATTGCCTGCCTTGCAAATGCAAGGGGGTGTGGAGTCTCACGCATTCCAGCAATCAGAACCACAAACCAGAGTGCCAGGCGTGGCGGCTCACACCTATAATCCCAGGAAGCAGAGGCGGGAGGATTGCTGTGAGTTCAAGGCTGAGCTCAGGGCCAGCCTGAACTACAAAAGTGAGATTCTGTTCCCCCACACCCCCACCAAAAAAAAGAAAGAAAGAAAGAAAGAAAAGAGCACAAACTGTGGACTACGATAAACTTAGGATCAGGGTTTCTGGGGTCACACACTGTCTTAGCCACTTTCTAAAGTTACTTAGTGCTTTATAAAAATTACTCAATAGGCATGTTGCTGGGGGGATTAAGAATTATCTGTGCCAGCCCAGGATTTAGCTCAGTGGCCCCATAACTGCTTTACAAATGCAAGGTCCTGGTTTGATCCTTGGTACTGAGGGGGAAAACATCATCATTCTGCACTGTTGCTGGGGATGGTGGCACACACCTGTAATCCCAGGACTCAGGAGGCTGAGGCAGGAGGATTATGAGTTTGAGGCTAGCCTGGGCCAAACAGTGAGTTCAAGGCCCACCTGAACTACATAGTGAGACCCTGACTCTAACAAAAAATGTATGCCAACTTTGTAGTAGCACAGACATTATGTAGAGATTCTGAACATTGCTCTTGCGAGGTCTTTCTGGCCGTGTCCGATTCCACCCCACAGGATCAAATGCTTCTCCTGGAAACTGTGACTCAGGCCCGTCTCATTTGGAGCTTGTGTCATGGTGCGTTCTCTCTTGCTCCTCTTTATGTCCTCAGAGTCTAACACGGAGTCTGACCTAGAGAAGGTCTTCAAGAAATGCCTGTTGAATACATAGATATCTGTAGGTGTATTAGGTAGCTTTTCCGCTGCTCGGACAGAATGTCTGACACACACACAACTTAAAAGAGGAAATGATTTATTTAACTCACAATTGCAAAGAAGTTCAGTTTATGGCCAGCTGGCTACAAAGCAGAAACAACGTGGTAGAAAGATGCAGTTGCAGCAAGGCTCCCCTCCTCACGTCAGCTTCCCGGAGCTCAGGAAGAGCGCCCCCTGGAGCTCTGCCCTCCACCACGCAGCCCCAGCCGAGCTGGCGAGCTGGCGGCGGAGTCCCAGCTCCTCACAGCCTTTTCGGCCCTGAACATCGCTGGGCTAACGCCCGGGTGAAAGCAACATGGCCAGGACCCAGGGATCTCCCCAGGAATGTCGCAGTCCAGTCTGGTCGACAGTTACATTAACAGGCACCATATGCATTTGTGTTAGCTCACTGGACTGTGAGCTCTCCAGAAGGGATCTCAGAGGTGTGAGTTTGTTTCCTAACACAACCCAGATCAAGAGTGGCCTGTTGCCAGCAAGCAGGAAGTGTTCTCGGTGACATTTTTCGATTCCGCTGGACGAAGACAATCTACTGGTACAAACTGAAAACAATTTCCTTTCAGTTGCAGAATGCATTAGCTCTCCTACAGTGACGAGTTCAAGCTTTGACTTCTGGGGGAACCTCTCCAGGAAAATTCACACCAGGGCAAGCGTGAATGGCACGCTCCTGTGGAAAAAGAACCAGCGAAGCTGCAGAGCGGAGTGGGAAGAAGAGAGTGGCCTGCATCTGGCTCACAGCGAGAGCGCTGCAGTTGTCAGACCAGGTCCCAGGCCAGCCAGCCCTGCTGCGGGCGAGAGTGTGCCTTGGAACAAGTGAGATGTTTGACATCTCGGAGCCTCAGTTTCTTCATCTGTAAAATGGACATAATAGTACTAACTTCCCAGATTATAGTAAGAATTGCATGAAATAATCTCTAGAAAGCAATAACCCGGAACATAGGAACTGTACTATAAATATAACTTTTGAAAATATACATTTTAGTAGGTAGCAAAGCACTTCCATGTATTTTGTCGCCTTTGATCTTCACAATAATCCTATGAGACAGTTAAATCTCAGGAAACTAAGGATTTTAGAGATTAAAATGCTTTGCGTGAGCCACAGGCTGAGAAGTACAGAGGCCAGACATCTGAGCTGCAGGTGTGTGAGGAACCAGAAATCCGAATGTGGGCACAGTTCAGATCACCCACTGCCCTGCACTAGCCACGGGCTCCAGCACAAATCACTTCCATCATTATTGGCTGCCACCTCAGAGACTTATTGTGAGGAGTGGACGAGCTAGTGCTTATTAAATATCTATCTCCAGAGCAGCTAGAGTAGTAGGTGCTCAGGAAATTTCATTCCCAGGCTTACATCTTGCTTTTACAACATCGAACAGCACACTGATGACCATCTGTGCTTAACATTATAACCAGTGGCTTTGATCCAGGGACCTCCCAGCGCCTCCCTTCTCCATTTGTCCACGGTTCTGTAGGAAGATACGGGCCTGTTTCCCACCACAGATCTCTGTGCACAGCAGAGCTGACGGCGTCCCAGGCCCGCCGCTGGGGAGAGAGCGGGGTGCGCTGCAAAGCCTCCTGTCTCCAGGCTTGATTGGCTCTGCCAGGTGGGACTCGAGTGCGAATGATTTTGCATGTGGGGCCCAAGCCAGCTCTCCTTGCTACAACACTATCTCCCAAAGGGATTTCAGTTGTTAAGCATGTGTCCCTAGCAGCTATCACTACGGGCTTTCTGGATTTAATCTTGCTGTTGATTTTGACAGGTCCTTCAATGCCATTTGGCTTCTACTTTGTCTTACAGATATTTATTATTATCTAGTTGCACGCGATCATGGTTTTGTAGTTGCTGAATTTTGTGTTCCAGATCTCTAAATTGATGCGGCTGTCAATGCGTGAGGTGATCTCCATCTATTCTTATTGCCTTTGCAGAAAAGAGATGTAGATTGGGAAGAGCAATAGGAGTAAGATGACCTTTCAATTTCTGTGTGATTGGTCCATGTGCCTGAGTGTCTGGGTTCTGTCGTTCATGTCTGTGTAACCTTGTGCAAGAATCTAACACCCTGCACCCCAGTTGACTCACTTGCAAAATAGGATTCTATGACCTGGATTACTGTCTTTTAGGACCAGGGAGCTTCAGGTCCTAATGCATAAAGCATTCAGAACTCCTAAGAAACATCCTTAGGAATCAACCACTTTGGATCCCTCATCTTTTCTTGGAGAAATTGACATCCAGAGAGACTTTTGAGGACAAAGACTATGCTTGACCCCTCCTCTTTCCATCCTCAGGACCTAGACAGAGTCAGGTACACAGTGGGTGTCCAGTAAACATTTTGTGAATGAGCTGAGCAATCAGCTCCCGGCAACGTGTCTGTAGTTTAACTTCCTGTCACGACTCAGTCATTATGGACATCAACTATGATAACCTGTGATCTCATGATTCCTTCAGAACCGGTTATCCTGTGTGGAACGTGACCATTCATGCTCTTGGTTTTCTACTTCGTGCTTCCCTCCTCTTTCCGCTCACTGTCACCTGTCACTTCTCCCTGTAGTCAGTTCTCTTCAGAGGAATCTCCGTCGCTGCTTCTAATTAGCTGTCCATTCTGGTCCAAGGCAGAATGAAAGTGAAAGAATGTTGAAAGATTTAAGATAGGTGGGTACTTCGGCTACTAGTTTTCAGAGTTACAAAGACTATGGCTGAGTGTTTTATGAAAACTAAGGATTTCGCTTGGTGGTTCTGGTCTCTGCCTCACAAATACATGGTTCTGAGTTCAATCTCCATATTGTAAAAATGAGCAAACAAACCAAACCAGAGTGTTTTGTAGCTAAGAAGCATTGCCCATTTTCAGCTGGAAGGAGCCTTGAAGTTGTCTGGCCGAGTCCCTCCAGCCAGGCCTGTGTGTCCTAACTCATAACCCCCTGTCCAGTTCCTTCTACGTCCTGTGCGTGCAGAAGTCAACCCATAACCCCTGAAGGACGTGGATCTCTGTCCAGGGATCCGGAGTTGTAAGCATGCCTCCCTCCAGGCACAGGGGAGGTAAGCATAAATAAACCTGAATTTCCCCTCTAATTACAACCTAGCAAATTCCATTCTGTTCCCCCTCTCTCTTTTCCAGCCTTCTTTAGTCCTATTTAAATATGAAATATTGTTTACTGTCCTATGTTGTTTTGCTGTCCCAGGAAGCTTTAAAAACATGAACTGAAAACACTTAAAGATAAATAGGTAAAGGGAGAGATAGGACAAATGTCCATTGTGCCACTGGATTTTAAATCAAGACAGGAATGATCTCATTTAAAGCAAACTTAAATATTCCTTTGACAAATTATTGGCCATAAGTTGTGATTTATGTTGTGTGTGTTTTTGTTTGTTTGTTTGAAATCTTTATCGGTACATTACATATACACACCATGATTGCACTCCACAATAGGAATTTGTACCAAAGACATAACTTAACTTAATTCTCATTTTTTCCCATAGCCCTATCCACCCTACCACCCCCCCATATACATAAAATTTGTTTCCTTTCTTTTTTGTTATAATCTCATTATTTTTCCCCTTCACCCTATTTCACTTTGAGTATTTTCTATTTCACAATATATAACATACAATTCTAGAACTCATTTACATCTTTATTTTCTCATACCAGAGAAAAGATGCGATATTTACCTATCTGCGACCTATTTGTTTCACTTATGAGGATACCCTCAAGGTATGTCCATTTAAGTATAAATGATTTAAACTTATCATTTTTTATAGCAGAGTAATACTCCATTCTGTAGAAGAACCACAGCTTTTTTATCCAGCCATCACTCTGCTAGGTATATACACAAAAGAATTGAAAGAGTCATGTCACAGTGACATATGTGCACCCATGTTTATAGCAAAGGTCTATCAACTAGAGGCTGGATAAAAAAGCTGTTTGTTTGTTTTTTGAGACAGGGTCTCAGTTTTGTAGTTCAGGCTGGCCCTGAGCTCAGCCTCCAACTCACACAACAGCAATCCTCCTGCCTTTGCCTCCCGAGTGCTGGGATTACAGGCATGAGCCACCACGCCCGGCACTGTGGTATGTGGTACTGGTTGCTGCTGGACGTGAGTCTCCATGCCCAGTATGGTATGTGGTTACCTGGGATTGAACCCAGGTCCTTGCACTTGCAAGACAGGCGCCAGAACCACTGAGCTAAATCCCTGGCCCTGTGTGTGTTTTCAATGAGGGCAAGTGAGGCAGAAAAACACCGGGTCACAGTGTGGAAAGGCACAGGCTGGCCTGCCCTGTCCCCGAGGGCAGTGCAGTTGGAGGGCACAGAGCAGACATCCCAGGATCAGCCTGTAGCTCAGCTCTTTTCTGCGCTGTGATCTCAGTTTCCTCATCTGTATGACAGCAGCATTAAGATCTCTCACAGGGCTGGTGGAATGAGCGTGTAAATGGGTGTGAAAGTGTTTTGTAAATCACAACGCTACATAAATGCCAGATGCTCTCATGAGTTAATCCTCAGCATGCGATGTCTTGTGTCTATTCTAGGTTCAGGGCAGCCAAAGGATGGGACAGGACAGGAGTCAGTCTGGCTAGGGCTGAAAGGATGCTGTACAAACAGAAAGGCCCAGTTATGAGAGTTGATGATCACAAGCGAAAGTGACAGGTGTGAACTCTGTCCGAGATGGACCCCACCGTGGGATCCAGCCTCGGAGTGGTCCATCTGCGGGCAGGAAACACAACCCAGAAGCGGTGTTCAGGATGCAAAGTCAAAACACCACACAGGGAAGGACAAGACCAAGTGCCCGGTTCACGGAGCAGGAGGGAACTGCGGGGAGAATACGTGGGCCAGAGTCAGGGGTGACTGGTGAGAGGCGCAGATGTCTGAATGGCACTTGTGTGAGGGGCACAATCTGCAGGAATAGTTCAGTGTCAAAGCCAAAGGGACAAACAGTTGATTAATTAAAAGCTTAATGAATATTGATGGAGTGTTTACTGTGCGTTATACATTTATTCACAATAGCAAATTAAATAAGACACTGAAGTTAGGCGTGGTGCTGCATACCTATAAGCCCAACTACCCAAGAGGCTGAGTTGAGAAAATCAGAAGCTCAAGGCCAGTATAGACAATTTAGCAAGACGCTCTCTCACAAAAAAAAAAAAAAAAAAACCAGCAGTGAGGCTGGGGATTTAGCTCAGGGGCACTGCGCCTGCCTTGCAAGCTCAAGGTCCTGAGTTCGATTCCCTGTAGGGCAGGGGGCTGCAATGAGAAAACCTAGACATCGATTTGTATTCTCAGCCTATAGACTAGTAGGATAGGATAACATGGCAGTGTGACAGGTGTGTGGTGGCAGGACCTTCCACTCAGCCTCACCCGGGGTGAGGGCCTCTCCTCGTGGCCACCACCTCCACTGGCATGCCCATGGAGTTGGGCCTTTGCAGGGTGCCCAGCTGCCCTGGCTGAGTCTTTCCTGGCTCCAGGACATACATCCGGCTCCCCGGTGTGTGCGTATGTATTTGGAGGTGGTCATCTCTCCTGACTAGATTGTCGAGCTGTCCCTCTGTAGCCCCTCGAGGGCTGGAGCAGTAACTTCTTTTTTGGTTCAGTGCCTTCTGGTCTGGCTCAGTGAGTAAAACAGGAAGAGAGAAAGCTAGATGGCCCAAGGAAGAGAGGTCTGACTCTCCAGGGCGTGTCTTCTCTGACGTTGCTCTCCGAGAGCAAGCCAGGTGAGCTACCCGACGCTGTGTCTTTCCCCAGGTCTCTGCTCTCCCGGAAGCAGCAGCTCCTCTCGTGCATGTGGAGAGATGCCAAGGGCGGGCCCAGGGGCCAGACACCAGAGCCCAGCGGCCACTGCAGTTTTCTGTGCAAGTCTCCAGGAGTCAGGAGACCTCATGTCCCCTTGAGAATGAGCACACTGAATTTGTCCTTGCCACAGGCAGCCGCCTCTGTAAGACATTTGCCCCGGGTCCACGTAAATAATAAATAGCTGATCCTTTCCTACTGACTGGACATGGTGCTTATACAGTGGTCTCATCCTCAAAGCATCAAATCCCCCCACCAACCTAGCAGCTGGGCCAGGCTCTGTGCCAGGGGCGGGCAAGATGCAGATGGCTTCTGCGCCCTCAGGGCCTCACCGCTCCTGGCGTGGGCTGGGGACCAGGCTCACTGGGGTCAGGAAGGAGAGGTGTTGCCCTTCGTTATTCATGCCCGCCCCGCCGGGGTGTTAGGTGTGTGTGAGGATCCTAAGAAGAGAGATGGTCTTCTGCCTGGAGGAGTTGTAGGGCTCCATAGAGTGGAGGCGGCTCTCGGAGAGAGACTGCGGTGTCCCAGGAAGGACGCAGAACAGGGGGCGGAAGTGGTTAGTCCCCTAGTAGTCAGGAAACAGCCTGGGTTAGTTTTATGAGAATATAAATGGCTTCCAGGGGTGTAGAGAGAAATGAAAAAAAAAAAAGCAAAACTAAAATGTAACAAAAGTCAAAACAAAAGCCAAACTAAACAAATAACTCCAATCAAGGCCATATTGCTAGGGAGACTTGTTTGAGGCCAGGCTAACACATTGAAGCTGTATGAATAATTAGTAACACAGACAGTTACATTTTGTATATACAGAAATAATATCATTGGCAACCATGAACTACTACTCAGGTTTAAAAAGCTAACACTTAGGGTATTTGCTGCAGGTGTCATATGTCTCTCTAAAAGAATAAAAAAGCATCACTTAAAGACACAGCCAGCCCCTCCGCCCTTTGGTCTCCCCCCTTAGGTTAGTATCATTCCTATACCCTTGAGTTTATCGAGTGTATCTTTACCAATACAGTGGGTGCAGTTGTACTGTGTCTTTAAAATTCACTTACAAGGCATCACCTATATATGTACATGTAAGGTGTAGGCATCATTGCATTTTTCCCCCCATTTTTATTTTTTATTGGTACCTGTTTGCAGTACAAAATGATTACTTTCCTATTGGGGAGTTGGGACAAGTACATACATCTTAATTCTATTTTTAGCCCCTTCTCCCTCTCTTCATCTTTTGTCCCTTTCCCATTTGTGAAGATCTGTCTCCCTATTTTCTATCCTGTTTCATTACAGTCTGTTTTGCTCTTTATTTATACTTTGGGTTTCTCATAAAAGAAATCATGTGATATTGAAGCGTGTGTGTCTGATTTATTTCACTTAACATTATGGTCTTCGGGTGCATTCATTTTCCTATAATTGACTCAAGTTGTGGCCACATTATTTCAGAGTTGTCCCTGACAAAGAGTACAGTGCTGGCTCATTCACTTTAACTATCCTTTGATTAATAAGCCCCGTCCCTTCCCTACTGCTGACATCTTTGTGTTGTAATTCTCACTGTTAGCTACAGTGCAAGAGTGAATGAAATGAACTTGATCACAAACCCGCTGTCCCCATGAGAGGGTCACGCCACGGTCCCTAGAGGCAGAAGCCCTGCTGTGTCTCAGGTTTCCTGGGCACCGTCTGCCCCATTTCCTGTGGGCCTGACACTGTCTCTGCAGGTGTTGACTTCTGCCAGCTCCAGGACTGTGGGTGCTGTCATTGTCGTGTTAATGAGCATGTGAGAGAAGGAATTTTTATTTTTGTTTGTTCTTTTTTTTTTTTTTCCGTTTTGAGACAGGGTCTCACTGTGTGAGGCTGGCCCTGAGGTCAGCCTCAAACTCACATCAGAGCAATCCTCCTGCCTCTGCCTCCTGAGTGCTGGGATTACAGGCGTGAGCCACCACGCCCGGCACTGTGGTATGTGGTACTGGTTGCTGCTGGGTGTGGGTCTCCACACCCAGTATTGTTATGTGGTTACCGGGGAATCGAACCCGGGCCCTTGCGCTTGCAAGACAGGCGCCAGAACCACTGAGCTAACTCCCCGGCCTGAGAAGGAATTTTTAAAGGTAAGAGAAATACTTAATTTTTTTTTTTTTCCCAGAGAATAGAGATAGGAGCTGGTTTAGCAGTGAAGATATACTCAACAAAGGGGAGAAGGAAGAGGGAGGGGAGGGAGAAGGGACAGGGTATGCTGAGATGGAGCATGAAGATACCAGGTGGAAATTCTGAGAGCTCTTGACGGAAACCCAGGCCTGTCAGGAGAGCAGCAGGCGACGTGAGCTGCTGAGGGTGAGGGGAGAAGTCGGCACAGTTCAGGGTCTCAGGAGCAGAGATGAAGAGCAGCCAGTGTCGGATTTGATGTGAAGCCTGGAAGAGTCCACTGGGACCCTGCCGAGGGGCAACGAGGGGCTTCATCTCCACCTGGACAGTGCTTCCAGCTGGTGACAACACACCACTTCCTGCCTGTCCTAAGTCATCTGCTGAAGTCCCTACAGAAACACTAAAGCCTCTGGGAATAAGGGCCCTGTCTTCAAATGACCGATTTACCTGTTGCTCGTGAGCTCCCTGCTCCCACAGCTATCCTCACAAAGGTCGAATGAGGCCAGGTGGATACTGGGCAGGGCTATACACAGGATTAGGAGAGGAGGGGAACTGGATGGGAAACATTCAGACTTTGCTCCCCTATTCAGCAAGTAAAAAGAAAAGGTCAAGGGAGAAACAGTTCAAAGACCCTGGTGTGGCTGGCCCTGAGACACAGCTGTGTCCACACGCTGCATTTAGGAAAGGAGAGAGGTTTTGCTGGTTGCTGGGTGAAGGTGGGCTTGAGACTTGGCCCCACCCCCTCCACCACACCTGGCAAGGTGGGCTTGAGACTTGGCCCCACCCCTTCCACCACACCTGGCCGCAGGTGAAGCTTCCCGGTGAAGTGAGAGGAACAAGTTTAGTGTGTGCGTTTCTGCCCGACCAATTCTGCATCCTTTTTTTTTACCAGCGCTGGCTCCGGCAGGCGTCTGGCTGTGGGTTTGCACTGGATTTGTTTGCATTTTGAGGTGGGCAGCTGCTGTGACTGGCTGCGAACAGAGAGATTTGCTTTGCACAGAATTAACCCAAGAGTTAGGTAATGAGTTTGGTCCCTTCAGACAAGGGGAGTCAACACGCATCCTCCGTCCTCCCCTGCACTTGGGGAGCAGGGGTGCTGGCCGCTGGACCTTGTTAGGTGGCTCTCCGATTCAGGTGCTCACAACTGAGGGGTGATTTAGTGTAACTCCAGATACTGAAAACCTTCGAGTGGACAAGCAGAATGAGTTATGCTCTATGGTGGATTTCTTAGTGAATTTTCTTTCTGCTTCCTAAAAGAAGGGGCTGGAATAAAGCAGAGGCCGATGGAGCAGAAAAGGCCATAATACCCTGTCAGTCAGTGTTCTTGATGATTTTGAGAGAAAATAATCAGAAATTGCTTTAAAAAAATTCCACATTCTGTTCTCAGTTAGAGATTGTCATTAGTTTCAGGGTAGGAGATGGCTTGACATCTTTTTGGTAGTTTTAAAATAGACAAATAAGCAATGACCTTTAAAACAAGCGGTTATTATCCAAGGTTTAAGTCATCTGGGCTGACTGTGATCTGCATATGTATGATACAGTCTGCCCCTCTTCCCGAGGTTGATTGCTGGGAAGTGGGACTCATGAGGAATGCAGATCGGCTCAGTGACGGTGAGGAGGCAGTGGACCTGCTGTCCAGTCCCCGGGGCGTGTGTCCATCCACAGGCCTCATCTGCCAGGTCAGGGTGCCCTAGCCAGGCCTGTGACCTGGGCCACTTTCCTGGGTCTGTGACCCACACAGGTGCACAGCGCCCCTGTTGGAAGGACCCTGGACTCGGTCTGATGTTCTCTAGCAGCTGTCTTGGAATTCTGGTTTGACAAAGGGGCGAGGTGCTTGGCATTTTGCACTGGGACCTGCAGACTGCTGGGGTCTGTCAGTTGTTTTTTTCATTTGATATTAGGCCAAAGTGTGTCTGGTTTTATGAAGGCAACTTTTTATATCCTGAGTTTAAAAAACAATACATGTTAACAATGGGGAATTTGAGAAGTACAAAACAAAACACCCAACGACTCCCTTACAACTCAACAATGTCTTTGCAAGAGATTTTTTTCTTTTCTTTTCTTTTTTTGAGACAGGGTCTTACTTTAAAGTTCAGGCTGGCCCTGAGCTCAGCCTTAAACTCACATCACAGCAATCCTCCTGCCTCTGCCTCCCAAGTGCTGGGATTACAGGTGTGAGTCACCAGACCTGGCACTGTGGTATGTGGTACTGATTGCTGCTGGGCATGAGTCTCACCCAGTATTGTATGTGGTTACCGGGGATCGAACCCAGGTCCTTGTGCTTGCAAGAACGGCACTGGAACCACTGAGCTAAATCCCCGGTTCCTCCAAGAGCTTTATACATATTTTTTAGTATATCTTTATATCATTGGAAATATATTGAAATAATGTTTTGGAAAATGCATTTAGAGATTGCCAGTACACCAAAGGAAACCTTTTTCCATGTCATTTTTTCTTCAAAAGATTTTTTTTTTTTTTTTTTTTAGACAGAGTCCCTAGGTAGCCCATACTGGCCTCAAACTCACAGCGATCCTTCTCCCTCTGCCTCCTGACTGCTGGGATTTCAGCTGTACGTCACCATGCCTGGCTTTCCAAAGATTTTTGATTGCTGAATAGTATTCCATAACAAAATCCCATCATTTATTCAATCAACCCCTTGCTGTTGGATCATCTATGCTTTTTATAAATAACATTCCAAAGAGAACACACAAACACAAAGGATTTCAAACAAAACAAATTATTTTCATGGGATAAGTTTCTAGAATCAAAGTTGCTAAGACCTCGACATATATGGCCCGGTTGGCTCCTAGAGTCCCTTCCTGTTTATGCCGGGAAGGACGGTGGGGCTTGGGCGGCCCGAAGGAGTTGGGAGTAGAGGTTCTGCTTCCTCCGTTCTTTGGACTCTGCAGGTCAACAATAGAGTTTCTCTTCCAAATACTAGAAGAGCATGACGTGCGGCACGATGTCGTCCAGAGTGAATTCTTCTGCTCTCAGGAGGTGGCTCCCGGCCTGGTGTCCACTGTCGGGGTCTCGGCGAGCGGAGAGCCCTGTGACAGAGCCCTTCCCCACCCAGCGGCTGCAGAGCAGCGGCGTGAGCTCCGGCGTGGTCATCAGGGACATTGCAGAGTGCGGCTTGGCTTACTCATTTTTCTCTTCCCAGAGTGAGTCTCCCTTCCAAGCCCCACAGCCTCAGACTCTGAACAGTCTCGGAGGAAGAGCCTCAGAGGCAGCAGGAGTCGCAGATGAATTGGCAGATGAGTCCCCCGTGCCGTGGGCTCTGTGCGCCTCGGGGAATGTGTCGGCCCGTGTGCTCATGGCGAGTCCCGGGCAGGTTCTGGGAGGCGGGCGGGAGCGTGATGTGTTCACTGCCGAGCCCTCGGCCTGTGTGACCCCGGAGCAGCCGCCGCGTGCTGCTGCCAAGGAGGGAGCCCTCCAGATCCTTCGAATCCTGCTCAGAAGTGCCCCGATGTTCCCACGCTGGCTCTGTGACAAGGGTGACTTCCGGAAAGTGGCTTGTGCTGGCGCAAAGGAGCAGTGTGGGGTCGGAGGGGGCCGGGCTGAGAAGCAGCATGTGCAGACCAGCTTGCGGGAGCCGGGAGGCCCCTGAGCTCTGGCCGGGTGTCCTTTGATGCTGTGGGTCTGGACCAGGGAAGGCGGGTCGGGATCCTGTTTACATTTAACTGCGCCGGTTCTTCTGTGCCTGGAACGGGCCTCTCTTGCCGTGTGATTTTTCCATCTGCTAGTGATACGGTTTCCAAGTTACTTTGTGTTCCCCAAGTATTTTGAGCTGCTTTGTAGCTCTTCCTGAGCCCCGGCCGTCCTACGCGGCACTTGGGCTCGCGCTGGACCCATCCCAGCGGATGTCGCCAGGGACAAACCACCGGCCTTTTGGCTCCTCCTCACAAATCCTCCTTGGTCTTGTGGGAGGAATAAAAGGCTCAGGTCTCTCTGGAAACTGCCTCGAAGAATGTCCTCTGGAGGGAACCACACTGCGAGCCGCAGGCTGCCTTTTCTGCCTTTGGTTCTGCCCCAAGTCAGCTTCATAAACAAAAGCATCTCAGTCTGTGGCCACCGTCTCAGGACCAGCAAGTTCTCCAAGACCTCCCCGGATTTTGACTTTGCGGGGTCATGCGGTGCTTTACAAAAATTCCAGGACTGCTTATAAAGACCAAATTGATTTTTTTTTTTTTTTTGTATGCATATGTTCCCCACTTGCACAGCACCTCCTCCAGTGATCAGCTGCCTTCGTAGAACCCTCAGTTCAGGGCAAGCCCAGTATAGTGGCCGGTTCACTTTCTTTTCTCTCTTTTGCAGCGCTGAGGAATGAATGAGGGCCTCATCCCTGGCAGGCAAGCCTTCTGCCACGGAACTGCCTCAGCCCACATGTAACTGCTTCAATAGAAGTATGAGAGAGGCCTCGCCACTGCCGGCCTCATTTTGCAAAAAAGGGATCGCAAAACTGAGAAGCAAAATGGCTGGGCAGAGCCACCCAGGCCAGGCAGCCACAACGGAAATGCCAGTCGGATTCCAAAGCCCGCACTCTCAGTTTTATGACTCTCCCCCATGAGAGGCATGTTCTAAGGAGTGTGGAGACAAGAATGGAATGTGGTTACAGAAATTAATCCCAGCATTCCTGGTCAGTTAGTTTGTAACCCAGGAGGGTTTCTCACTTCTCACACATGCGCACACAGAGCCAGTAAAGAGGGGGCTGTGGCAGACGCTGGGACCCAAAGGTAGGAAGTGCTTGAGAAGCAAACAGAGGTTTCCATATGCAGGGGGCGCCGCGACAGGAAGAGATGGCAGAGGCCGGGACCCACCGGGAGGAAGCCAGGTCCATAGCAGTGAGGGTGTGGGACGGGGTTAGTGGCAGTTACTTGGACAGTGGCCCCAGAGAAATGGACTGTTTCTGGCATCCTGTTACAAACAGGAGACTTTGTGGAGATGAGAAGAGGATCTGGGGACTCAGGGAGATGAGAGGAGAAACAGGGAAAGGGAAGGAAACGAGTCAAGATAGGATACATGTACACGAGTCCTGCACGACGAAGGCACTTATGACGTATTGCAAATATATCCTAAGGAAGAAAGAGTGGGAGTGGGACTTGTAAATGAGACCTGTCCATGTCTGGCGGCGTGGACAGGCAGGAGAGGCCAGGGAAGGGGCCCTCCCAGGACGAGGGCTCAGTGAAGGCCAAAGCCATCTTGGTGACCTTCCAGGGGGTGCAGGGCAGCCTCCTAACTCTGGGATCCCCTCTCCCACCTCATCTTCCTGGCTCAGCCACCCCAACTTTGACTGTGATGCTCCCACTGATGGAGGGGGCAGGAATGTACATGAATCCCTATTCCCCAAAGTCGAAGAATGAATTCTAAGGAACCAGAGGTCAAGAGTAGGAAAACTTTTGGGGACTAGGATTCACTCCTGGGAGACTGGAGGGGTCCCGAACGGGTGGCCAATAAACCCACTTCTCAAAGAAAGTTTTATAGAGCAAACTTATGAGGGTAGGTCCAGTGTGGGTAAAAACTGTAGTTGACCAATAAGATTCCAAGTATAGTCGCTTAGGTAGTATTGATCCAGTTGTAACAAGGGTACATGGATGACATCATTAACCTTGGTGAGATCATCCGTAGTCTTAGTTTTTAGTCTTCTTAGTCTCAGTGGCTGGGAGAGGGTGGCCCACCCCAAATGAGATGACGGTCTCTCACAGGAGAGCCCAAAAGGGTGCTACCAATCACCCCAAGTTTCTGTTCATTCCTTAGAAAAGGTGCAAGTCAGGCCTTGAGACTTGACCTGCTTTGCATGACCTCTTCCAGAGGCGGCCCTGACTGACTGCCTGGGATATTTCTACCGGACCTAGCTGTCTGTATCGCACTAGCCCCAGCCTCCCTGCTGTCTGCAGCACTCTGCCTTTGGCCACTCCTGCAGTTCTTTTTTTTTTTTTTTTGAGACAGGGTCTCGCTTTGTGGTTCAGGGCTGACTCTGAGCTCAGCCTCCAACTCACATCACAGCAATCCTCCTGCCTCTGCCTCCCAAGTGCTGGGATGACAGGCGTGAGCCACCACGCCCAGCACTGTGGTATGTGGTACTGGTTGCTGCTGGGTGTGAGTCTCCACGCCCAGTATTGTTATGTGGTTACCAGGGAATCGAACCGGGCCCTTGCGCTTCCAAGACAGGCGTGGGAACCATTGAGCTAATTCCCCGGCCCTGCAGTTCTTTCCCTCTCCCCTGCCAGGCCTTTTCAGTGAATCCCTCTAAGCCATTTTGCTTGAAATCGTCTCACTTCTATGTTTTATTTTTCTCCACTCACCCATCACCCTGTATCTTTCCTAATCAAGCCACCAAGCTTAGCAGATACACTAGAGGGAGTCACTGCGTTCTTACTGTTTTGAGTGTGAGGCTAAGCCTTTAACACGGGATGGTCTGTCTCATTTTACCTTTCTGATGGCTCGATGAAGGTGACACCTCTATTTTCACCCTCTTTTACAGAGCAGGGAACTGAGGCAGAGGAAGGAGTCAGTGCCTTGGCTAAGGTCATAAGGTCACAGAGCTAGGGCAGGAGTAAGTGGAGAGCAGCAATTCCGCATCTGCCGGCTGAAAAGCAGACAACGTTACTCTGCTGAAGGCAAGGGAGTAGCACCTCTGTTACTGATGGCAGTTCTCACTCGTGGAGTGGATGGGTGAAGGGCTGTCCACTCACAGCACCTGCTCCCACCTTAAACGCCCAAACTAACAGCCTGTACTAGAGGAAAGGAAGGGCCAGTCTCCTACCCGTCATTCGGCCAATCAGAAATGGGGTGGGGGCGTGTCCTGTTCGGGGAGACCCCGCCCATTAAGAGCGAGTTATCTAGGGGCTACTGACACGGACAAGGACTAGCTGAGGCTCAAACCTGTCAAGCCAAGCTGGGCTTGGTGAGGCACATCCGTAATCCCAGCACTCTCGGAGGATGAGACGGGAGGATTTTAGTTGTGAGCCCTTGGGCTATTTAATGACTTGGCCGGGCTCTGCCTCAAAATAAAAAATAAAAACGGGCTGAGGATGCAGCTTGGCGACAGCCCTGAGTTCAGTCTCCAGTCCTGCAAAATCAAAACCAAAAACTCAGGGGAAACCAGCTGCTGGAGGAGAAAAGTTCTCCATTGATGCAGATCTAAATAGCCGGCCTGAACAGGGCGGGGCAGGCAGAATCATCAGTGGAAGAGTCTGGCGGTGGAGAGAGACCCATGCCCAATCTGCAAAGCAGCCGCCACCCTGATCGTGCCAATGTCTGCCACCTGGGAGTGTGGACTCAGGATTGCCTCATTAAACCCAGAAATCTGAATTCTTCAAAAAATTCTCTGACTTTTAAATGTACAAACTCCCAATATACTGTGTAGTCCAAACCAATAACTTCAGAAGGCCACATGGGGCCTGTGGGCTGTGATTTGTGTCCGCTGCCAAATGTTCTTAACCTGTTTGAGTCTTGAGAAGCTGATAAAAGTCCTCAAGCATTTTCTGGCAAGGGGTGGGGTGGAGAAAAAAAAAAATAAAACGAACAAACGTTTGCATATCATTTCAGGGTGTCTGTGAGCTCTGCTCCGGGAGTGATTTTTTTCCAAAGGCACATTTTGTAAAGGCAAAAGTGTCAAGGACTTCTGGAAAATAGACCCGAGGTCTCAAAAGGTACAAGCTGACCCATGAGCTGATGAGGTGTGTGCTCCACCTAAATGAAACGAGGAGGCTGCTGGGTCAGTCTGTCCACTTCTGCCGGCCTTATTAATCACACTCCATACGCACCGTTCCTCCTGAGGCTCGCTTGCAAGGAAGCTGGGACAGGAAGCACCTCAGAGGCCGAGAGGCCTGGACACTAGTCTGGAGCAAGTAGAAAAACAGATGTGGGGAGAAGGGAAGTCTCAATGGAAAGGGTGCTTTTGAGCTGCAGTTTGAAGGGTTGATGGAATTTAAAACTAGAGAACTGTCCTAGTTACTTTTCTCTTATTGCTGAGACAAAATACCTGACACTCAAAGTTAAAGGGGAAAGGTTTATTTGGCTCACATTTTGTAAGGCTTCAGTCCTAATCAACTGGCTCCAAGGCATGCAGGCATGGGAAAGGGACGATAGTTGATGTGGGCAGAAGGCAACCAAAGTACCAAGGAACCTTAGCATTGTCTTTCTGCCCCTTTTATTTTACTCAGACTACTTAGGGTGGGCAGTATGCACACCGTTAATCCTAGTGCCCTCAGGCCTACTCCTCCTATGACTCAGTCACACTCTAGATTCAGGCTGTTCTGCAAAGGCATGGGGCTTGGGAATGGGGTTGGGAATCTGAACATAAGCCATAACAGGAACAAATTGCTTTTCTGCTCTTGGGCAGGGAGGAGAGATGTGGATTTAAAATTGGAGACCCTAAGTGCCAGCGCTGTCTGCATCAAGTACCTGTCCTATATTCCAGTCTCCCCTGCCTTCTGAGCCGGCGTCCTATCCAGGCTCCTGAACTTTCACAGGCAGCTGACACCCCCATCTCCAGCTCAGCCTATTAAAGAATTGGGTCTGGCTTTGGTAACAGGAAGGAGCTGAACTCTATGTACTGTTCAGATTGCATAAGACTCAGTGAGCTCCCTGTAAGCTCAAATTTACCAAATGCTTGGTTGCAAAAAATAGCATTAATGGAAGTAAAAGACAGACATTCCACCATTCCTCTATACCCTTATATCTTCTTCACAAATAAGTTGGACTGCCAGAGAGTTGGGTCCCTAACTTCACATATACTTATGATATTAACAGTGAGGCTCACTCTCTTAGGCAAGTGTCTATTTTTTGAATATTTGTATGGCAAATGTTCCTGCAAAATTTTTCCCGGTGATCTTGCTTCCTCATAATTCATGCCTTTATGTGATCATTTTTCACACTGAGTAGCACTGACCTGTGTAACTAATACAAAGTACCAGGGATGATGGGGTGTGACTTCTGATATTAAGCCATAAAAGATACAGTGACTTCGAGGCCTGGAGACTTACAGCCCAGGGTAGAGAGAGCTTGCCTTGCATGTAGGAGGCCCTGAGTATAAGCCTCAGCCCTGGAAAAAAAAAAAAAAAAAAAGGTACAGTGGTATTTGGTTCATGAACTTGATCTTTCCATGGTTCTGGATGCAAACTGAGTTGGATGAGAACTGAATCCAATTCAGTGGTTAGGTTCAGTATTGACCTTATGGGGAAATTTGCTACAGTTGAGTTTGTTGCCAGAATCATGGCAAGAATTGAGTTCTTGAACTGAGGTTCCATTGTCTTTCAGCTTTTACTATATTTCTTCTTATACTTCTCACTCTTGGGGAAGTTGGCTGCCATCTTGAGAAAAAGCTCTGGTAGCAAGGTGGAGAGATAGATCCCTGGATCAAGGAGGAACTGGGGTCTCTTGCAAATAGCCAGCAGTAATTTACCAGCCATGATGTTGCCAATCAGGTGAGGGTTCTTTTGCTTGGTTCAGTTAGAAATAATGAATTGGCGAAGTGAAGCTATGTAGCGCTAGGCTTTGAGCACCAATGGCTTTTAGCCTTTGGATCCCTGATACTGCTGGGTCAACAGTGCCAATGGCAGGACTCTGGCTGGATGCTACCGGTGACTCTGCTGCTAAAAGTCTCTAGCTGTTGGTCTTTGTGGCTCTTTAAGGTTAACAGTTCCTTGTTTTTATAGCTCTTCTCTTTCAAAACTATTGCTTTGTCCACACTACTCAGGATAAGAACCCTGAGTAGAGTTATAGGACTTTCAAACCAAGACTATCTGAGAAATAAATCTTCAAGCAGATCTACAGGCCTATCAGAGCCAGGCCTTATTTGACCAGGCCCTGTGGTAATATCCAGGGCGGCCAGTGCATAAGAGAGAGAGAGCCCTCCTGGATTAGCAGGAGAAACATAAAGGGAGTGCTGCTCCTCTAGCAGCTGCAGGTCACGAGTGGTCCAAAGTTGAGCCTGGTGACTGCTCCAAACTCAATTCTGCTGCTTACTTCAAGTTCAAGCTCACTTTGGCCAGAGAACCTACAGAGTGGGTGCCGGGTGTCTGAGACTGTCACAACTGTTACAACAGTGATTCTATATCAGGAGATGCAGGCTGGCTGATTGACAGGTGTCTGTAAAGCAAACAGTGAACCCAGGAAATCTTCTAGAGGGCTAGCTGTGTTAATCTGTTTTCCAGGGTTAGGGAAGGTTGGAGTTAATACTGGGTCCAGATTCCTCCTTCATCTTTGCCACCATAGAGATGATTTCCATGCCACAGAGAGGTGGCAGCATCGGCGGTGGCAGGAGTTAGGAAGGGCTGCCACAGGCGACAGCTCAGACAAGGGCCATGAAATACTGAGTGAGAGAGCCCCGAGTCCAGTGTCCCAGTCCCTTCAAAGAAGAAGAAGGGGTGCACAGGAGGAGGGCCATGACAGCTGTCGACCAAACTACACCCCTCTCCAGCCAAGCTAGGAAAAGGATTCAGGTGTTTCTTGTCTGTCCCCACATGAGACATCTTGGAAGCAGATCCTCTAGGCCCAAATTTTGTAAGCTATTGTTTCGGTGATAAGGTAGCTGTCACATATCTAAATAACAAGCTTAGATTGTTCTTTTTTGTTCTTCTGTTTTAGACATTATCTATTGATTTTCTACTTTTTTGTTTTTATAGTGAGAAATATACATTACTCTAAAACCTAGTAAACAACAATAAGCATTATCTTTTAGTCATTTTTTCTTCTCGTAGTATAGCATGTTTGAGCACCATTCATACTGATTTATTTATTGTATCAACATTTGACGATGACATTATTATGACTTTATAATGCTACTCGTAGCAAAGCCTTTTATTTTTCTTTCTTTTACACTGACGACATTTAATGTATCTCTCTGTTTAATTTCTCTACATTTATCACTAATTTATGCTTAAATTTTCTCCCAGTTGTCTAAATCTTCAATAATTTTAAACACAGCAAATATTCTTTGTTTCCTCATGAAATAGTGGGGCTCTTTGGTTTGACTTGTGGCCTCGCAGAGGCATTGCCTGGGCTCAGGAGGGAAGGGGCAGATGAAGTGATGCATTCTTGTGATCCCAGCACGTGGAAGGCTGAGGCAGGAAGATTTCTATGTGTTCCTGGACTACATAGTGAGTTCAAGGCCAGCTTGAACTATGTAGTGAAACCTTGTCTCAAAAACAAAACAAAACGGCCGGGCGTGGTGGCTCACACCTGTAATCCCAGCACTCGGGAGGCAGAGGCAGGAGGATTGCTATGATGTGAGTTCGAGGCTGAGCTCAGGGCTAGCCTGAACCACAAAGAGAGACCCTGTCTCAAAAAAAAAAGAGGGAGAGGGAAGCCTGGGTCCTGTTATGGGATATCTCCTTCCCCATTTCCTTCTCCCCTGGTCCCTGGCTCCAGACTTCCTCTCCTAACCTTTAAGCACCACCATGTCCCATTGTTGGAGGAACTCTAGGAGAGAGAGGAAAGATGAAGTGCACTAATCGCATCATAGATACTACCTTATTTTACAGGAAGCAAATATTATGCATGGAGTATTGGTTTAAGAATGCTGGAAAATTACTGCTGCCAGTGGATAGAGGAGTTCCTGCCCCAGGCCATTGACATCCTCCTACTTGTGCCCTGAGCTCACATCTTCATCTCCTGCCCCAGGAACCCCTTACATTCTCCATGTGACATGGTCAAGAACCACTATAAGGACAGAAGATTGACTCCTGGGCCTATAACCTATTACTTTCAAGAGTATGATTTGTGTTTTTTTTGAAGGCATCCAGGAACTTACAAGAGTTTGCTAACAAACTGGCTTTTCACCTACGAAGTTGACCTTCTTTTTGTATTTGTTACCCAGAGGGTTAAATCCCTTCTCAGCTCTGCATAGAGGCATGTTAATCATTAGGGAGTGTCTGTCAAAAAGTTGGCAAACCAAAATTGATTAGCCCTGAATTTACATAATCTCATTCCATTCAAGACTGAAGACACCAAGATAAGGGATTTATTCTTCAGTTCTTACCCTAAACTGAATGTCACCTTGGATTCCAGCTGAACCTCATAAGATTGAGACTGCCCCAGGCAAAGATAATCATCCCAGGAAGACTTAATTGTTCCCTCAAGCAAAAGGGCTTCTCCTGCAGCCATCTTGAAAAAGCAGGAATGACATAATCGTGAATCAGACTCTAGGTCATTCTGGCAAATCTATAAAAAATAACATGGAACCAGTCTGGCCCACTGTTTTAGGACTGCACTCCTTTTAGTTTCTCAAACTGGAACTTTTTCCTATTCTTTCTTTTCTTCGTTAAGGGCTCAGCTTGATCTCTGTCAACTAAAAGTTAAAATTAACATTTTCTCTTGCTCTCAACCCCCCTCCCCAATTAGTGCTTCAGGTTTTCTTTTTAGGTTTTTTGAGACAGGGTCTCACTTTGTGGTTTAGGCTGGCCCTGAGCTAAGCCTCCAACTCACATCACAGCAATCCTCCTGCCTCTGCCTCCGAGTGCTGGGATTGCAGGTGTGAGCCACCATGCCCGGCACTGTGGTATGTGCTGCTGGTTGCTGCTGGGGTGAGTCTCCACGCCCAGTATTGTTATGTGGTTACCGGGGATTGAACCCGGGCCCTTGCACTTGCAAGACAGGTGCGGGAACCACTGAGCTAACTCCCTGGCCCCTAGTGCTTCAGTTTTAATTTCTGTTATCACTGACGCAAGGACCCACCTCACTGGTGACACCTGTCTTCAGTCTTTCTCTGTCCTTCATCCCTTTCTGTAGCTACTCGAGCTGTTCTCATCTTTTGAAAATTTCTTCCTTGATAACTCCAGTCATGGTTCCATCTTTCTCCTTCCTGCTCAATGACCTTCTTGAAAGGGTTTTCTGCATCTGCTGCCTCTGTCTGTCCGTCAGTGCACTGTATTGGGAGCCACTTGTGTAGGGAAGATATGTTAACACCCAGGTGCCTGAAGGACCTTGAGGGCACCTGAGGACACAGCTGTGCCATTTAGACAGCTGCACGATGGAGTTGGTTATAATAGTGAGTCGATATGGCTGACCTCACACATACTTCACTTCTACTTTCAGGTGCTTCCTGAGCCTCAGGGCCCCACTTCCCTCCTTCTTCTCTTCACGCTGCTCTTCTCCAGTGTCAGGACACTAAATCTTTCTCTGCAGCTGCCAGTCCACGGCTGGCTTCATAACTCCAGTCCTCTCCCTGAGTATGTCCCTCTCCTCTGTATAGGTTCTAACAAAAGAGCTGGCCTGGGCTTGCGAGGGTTAGTGGGCAACCTTTGCAGACCTGTTGGGTTGGCACTGCTAGTTTCAGTCCTGTGAAAATTCAAGTGACAATTTCCCATCGGGTTTTTATAGTTTCCCACTGTACTACTTGAGGACCAATTGAATAGTTCCTCAGGAATAGAAAATAAGGTGAGGGTCTTGAGGGGTTGAAAGCCACCCTTATTGCCTCTCAGTCAGCCCTTTGATTTTCCAAAGAGACTTTATTTTTTATTTTTTATTTATTTATTTTTTCTTTTTTAGGTTTTTTGAGACAGGGTCTCGCTTTGTGGTTTAGGCTGGCCCTGAGCTCAGCCTCAAACTCACATCACAATCCTCCTGCCTCTGCCTCCCGAGTGCTGGGATGACAGGCGTGAGCCACCACCCCCGGCACTGTGGTATGTGGTACTGGTTGCTGCTGGGTGTGGGTCTCCATGCCCAGTATTGTTATGTGGTTACCGGGGAATCGAACCCGGGCCCTTGCGCTTGCAAGACAGCCGCCGGAACCACTGAGCTAACTCCCCGGCCCCCGATTTTCCAAAGAGACTTTAGACCTGCCTCTTTGTTGTCCCTTGCAATGAATGACAGTGACACAGACAGGAGATAGACTGTCTCCAGTTTTCCTAGTAAATCTCTTCTTAGTAAGAGAGTGGGACAATGCTGGGCAATTAAAAACTCAAGGCTAAACTTTTGAGCTTGCACTGACATGTCAAAGCCAGAGTGAAGAAGCTTTGAAGAGAGTTCACCTGGCCCCCAAAGATGAATGCAGACTGAGAAGGAAGTGAAAGCAGACTAACTAAATTTGCTTATTCATGCCATCTCGAGTTGCCTGGGTCTCCTCACAAGAGCTGGAGAGGTCTGTGGACAGGGGCGCTAAAGATGCCCCAGGCCCCCTTTCATTGGAGCAAGAGCTGAGGTTTCGGCTGATCTAGCCCCTCTCTGAGAGCAGGAACACTCAGTGCTCCAGTGCCAGGAGTCAGGCATATCCGCCCCCAACACACAGGTACAAGTCACACCCAGTGTGAGTCCTAAGCAAGTCTTGATTGGCCCAGGGTTTTCCTTTAGATGACCTGGGTGTGCTTAAAGCATTGCCACTTGTGACAGTCATCATTTTGTCTGTCTTTTTTCTCATCCCGTCTTCTTTCGTCTTCATTTTGATGCTGATTGTTGAACACAGAAAATACTGTGTCCAGCAATTGGGTCATATTTGAAAATACTGGTTCTCTCTGAGGCATTAGCCTCTGGTGAAAATAAGTGGGAGAGATCCATTAACCCTGAGAGATTGCTGGGCATCTAAGGACAGGGTCATCAATTATATCATTTTTCTCCCTTGGGGGGCCTCTCTAAGTACCATGAGTGTTGGGCCTTTATGAGATAAAGGGTGATTACAGCCTGAACATTAGGGATTTCATGCCATTTTCCTTGCCTTCTGCAGAAATGATCTAACTAAAAAATACTATACAGCCTAATAGTGAGGTTGCTGGGATTTTCAGGGTGTTTCCCATGACCGGTTAGCCCACTAACTTCTTAGAAACTCCCAGGAGACTGGGACCCATTGGGCTCCTTTAGAAAAGAGTGAACTCAGGGAAGAGCTATGTCGAGCTCTCTTAGCCACTTGAGACACAGTAAATTCTTAAGACTTAAGGTGGAGCCCCCACCAGAGAGAGGCTCCCATAGTCACCTGGGGTACAATATCCCTTATATTTATCTCAATAATAAAAAACATTGGTAATTCCTTTTTAAAAAGAAACATCTTTTTCAGACTCGCGGTTGGTTGAGTTAATCTTTACTGACTGTTTCCTTTTTCTGCTTGGGTGGACAGACATATGT
>PVIR01009162.1:0-53983 GCA_004026965.1 Petromus typicus | reverse complement strand
AAAAAAAAAAAAAAAATCTGTACCACAATATTCACAGCAACAACACTCCTAACACCAATAAGTAGAAATAACAGAAATGTTCCTCAACTGATAAATGGATATATTGTTAAACCTATCCAATCAAATATTACTTATCAATACAAAGGAATGAATACTGCTATCTGCTGCAATAGGGATGGCCCTGGAAACCATTATGCTAATTGAAGAGAATCAGTCACATTTATATGAAACATCCAGAATGGAAAAATCTACAGAGAGCAGATAAAGGTGGTGGTGACAGGGAAGGAGGAATGAATACTTATGTCCTTTCCTGCGGAGACAAAAATATTTGAAAACTCAGCTGTCATGATATTGTACAGCTTTATGAACATGCTAAAAACCATTGAATCCTGCACTTCAAATAAGTGAACTTCACTGATATGAGCTGCAGTTTTTAAAAAGTATTTTTTAAAAAGTTGCATAGCTAAAATTAAGAAATATCTAATTCACTATGCCAGGTCAGTTTTACTTTGTATCAGCTTTTCTTCCTTCACCTGTGAATTTTCCCCAATTCATTATACACACTGAAATAGTGGCCCAATTCTCAACTCCTTTCATTCTCCCAGTATACGATCCATTAAGGAATTCTCAAAATCAACGTCAAATTTTCTATTCTGAATTCTAAGCATCTTCACCAAACTCACTCTAAGTCTTATGATAGTCTTAAATAGTGAGATCCATAAAATTAATATCAGAAGTTTGTTGCCAAGTAGATACTTATTTATTCAATGACTGCTCAGAATTGGATTTTTCTTCCTAGCTCATTGGTTTCCGTAACACTAGGTTTTTGAAATCCAGTTAAAATCTGTGACTCGTGGCCTGTGAGAGAGAGAGAAAAAAAGCTTAGTATATTAAGATGATAATAATAATAGTTAATATTTATTGCATGCTTATTTTCTACGAGCACGTATTTAAATACCTTATACACGCTAACTCATTTGAATGCTTGCAGTCAACCTCTAACACGGGTAATTATCTCCATTTTACTTTTGGGATACAAAGATCTTAGATAACACAACTAAGGACAAATAGTTTGCGAGTGGTAATGCTAAGACCCTAACCCTAGCAGCATGTTTCCAGTGCCTGCTTGGAAAAGGTCACCAGATGTTACTGAATCAACTCCTTGAACATGACATTAATTATCCACAGTAAATATTTATAGAATCCAAGTTGATGGTAAACATTGATAACACAAAGACAAAACCAAGCTCATGCAGTGCTGAGGGAAAAAGGACAAGAAAAAGAGTTAACAGGCTTTGTGTAGAAAATCCTCTGTGCTAAGCAGACTAGAAATAAGACCTTGAACTGAATGTTAGGTCAACAAACCTTGGTATAGATAATTCTTGGCACTGGACATCTCGGCTTCCGTCTTCCTGGAAGAAGCTGGCCCTTCCCCCAGGAATGCAGACCAAAGAACACAGCCTTCAGATCATTAGGGAGGATGGAAGCAGAGTTTGTTATTATCAAGGACTCTAGAAATTACTCAAAATAATGTGTCCAGTCCCAGCTTCTGGCCAAAGCCGTGAGCGTACACATCCAGTTACAATGACCACGTCTGCCTCTTGGCTCGGTGCCACTTTTGTCTGAAGTGAGGATAAATAGGGAGCAAGGAAGCTTAGGTTCAGTTCAGCCCAACGAGAGACTGTTTTGATCTTTTGCCGTCCATCAGCGATACTGCTATTCCCGTGCTGTGTTTTTCCAGTGATGACGTGTTGAGTGGTAAAGTGGAACTACTTTTTCTTTCTTTGTACTTTTTTCCTAATTCCTAAGTATAAATATTTCTTAAACTCCCTAGGATATATAGTGGCTTCATTTGCGGATCATGTCAGTAAAATTGATTAAAGGTGCACCAAGGTGGACAAAATCCCCTTGTCAACAACTGCATAGGCAACTTAGCAACTCAGTAGCATTCGGTCTCAAAATAAAAAGATAAAAAAGGCTGGGGATGCAGCTCAGAGCAAAGACCCTGAGTTCAACAGTCAGTATCACAAACTAAATGAATAAATAAATAACAAAACACGCCTCCTGGGATTACACAATCGTGGCAGACAAACACATTATCAAATAATAAAAAATCTGTAACATGGTAAGCTTATATCTTAAGGTCCAGAAGTCCAACTACTGTGAAGCAGATGTATTTACCTTTAATGGAGGAGTTGGAGAAGGACAAGAGTAAATGGCACTAAAACATTTATCTTTACTCCAGATGAAAGAAATAACCTGTGGTATGAAATGAACCTGCAGAGTGGTACCAAAGAGCAGTGTCCTGGAATGGCCTGGTCTGATGTTGGAAGAAAGAGCTGGCAGAGAAGGTAAAGCCAGACTTCCAGGGGCTTACATCCTATGTGAAGGGGTTCGGAAGAAAAAACAGCTATGAGGGCGGATCCATCTGATCCTGTTTGCATTTGAAAAGATTATTCTAAGAACTCGGGTAAGGAGCAAAGGTAAAAGAGGACAATGAAGGCAGGATTGTAGGTGAGTGGCTATTTAAACTGATGCAAGAAATTATTTCACAAAAAAACAATTTAAATATCGCAATGTGTTCCTCTTCCAGGTATATGAGCCATATGTGGGCGCAGGAGGATGGTCAGTACTGTGGAAAGCAGCACTGCTCAGCAGTGTAAGCAAGTTATAGAATTTGAAATTTTGTACTAACCATATTAATACAATATACGGCACATGAAATTATTTTATTTTGTTTCACCTAATATAATTTAGATGTGACAGCAACATAAAATTATTAACAAAATGATTTGCATTCCTTTTTTTCACACTGACTTTGAAATCAAATGTGAATGTTACACCTAAATCATTCTCAATTGGGATGTTAAATTTTCCTAGAAACTCTCTGATTTGCATCTAGGTTTTATAAAATTTACAAGTGAAGGGGCCCGGGGATTTAGCTCAGTGGTTCTGGTGCCTGTCTTGCAAGCACAGGGGCCTGGATTTGATCCCGGTAATCACATATAACAATGTTGGACCTGGAGATTCACACCCACCAGCAAATGGTACCACATAGGACAGTGCTAGGCATGGTGGCTCACGCCTATAATCCCAGCACCCAGAAGGCAGAGGCAGGAGGGTTGCTGAGTTCGAGGCTGAGCTCAGGACCAGTCTGAACTACAAAGTGAGTCTCAGGAAAAAAAAAAAAAAAAAATTACAAGTGAAAATAGACCCGTATATTCAATTTGTTCCAAACAAACTTAAAGGTTGTCTAAGAGTTGTATTGAGGATCAAGCTTTACATTGACACTGAAAATTAAAATTTCAGTTCCTGGTTGCGCTTGTAATATTGCAGAGCTTGGTGCGGTCAGTGGCTACCATTCTGGACAACACAGAATGTACCATTTCTCAACCAAGGAGGAATGATTTGCTGGATTCTCCTGGTTACCTTACAGGAGGTACCCACCAAATATACTATTTTCAAAGAGCAATGGATTTTAAAAGTGATGAATCTCTACTTCTAAACCAAATGCATAGAAAACAGTATAGATAAATAGAAGGAATTCTTTCTAAGTCCAGAAGGAGTAAATATCCTGTACATTATTGGTTTTGGCTTAATTACTTAAAAGAATCTTGTTCTTTAGATCAATTCTTGGTCCAGCAAATAGAGATGAAAACAGTGATTTAAAAGAGTTGTCATTTATAAGCCTATAAAAATACAAAGAGAAAATTTAAATGATGGGTACAGTTTTTAATCACTGTTTAGGAAGAACATAAGGTAAATTGTTAGAAGACAAAAGTGAGATAGTGAAGAAGCAGAACATTAGTAATGCAAGATTTCAAAGTCCTAGCGGCTGTGAAGAGCAGTCCAGGCACCGTTGGAGTGCACTGTTTCCCAGCAGAATCTCCCTTTGTGCTCTAGCAGGAGGCGTTTTAGCTGAGTGCACGACATCTATCAAAGACATGTCCCCGCCCACCTTCCAGCTGTGCCACTAAGTCCTGGCCAATATGTGATGAGCAGAGGCAAATGGTGCAACTTCTGGATCGTACTCTTTCCCACTCCCCATGAGCTAGAAGGCAAATACACTGTGCCATTCAGACTAGGGTAGTCTGACTAGGGTATGACTTCAGATTGGCAGGACAATCCAGTTAGGAATTTGGGCCTTTGACTCGTTTGAGCAGCCCCATCCACTCGGGACTACTCTTGGACGTAGACCATGATATGAAAAATAAATGATCTTGCTTATTCTGTAGCACAGAAACATCATAAAGAGGCCCAGTTGTGTTCCTACCATACTTTTTTACTTATAATCCTAGTACACAGGAAGCTGGAGCAGGAGCAATATCACGAGTCTGAGGACATCCTGGGCTACCCAGTGAGTTCAAGGCCAGCCTGAACTACACAGCAAACTCTGTCTAAAAACACAACAATCAAAAGACCCAACTTTTTTTAGAAAACATAAACAGGCAGTGGGCTAGTTTGACCCATAAGCCAGAATCAACTCCCTGCCAGTAGCATTACCAAAGAAAAATAGTGTCTCACAGAGAAAAGTGGCCCTGTCAAAGCTATGGCTCTCAGAAGGGGGAGATAACTACTCCCTGAGAACTCATTACTTTCAGCTGGCTCTTAAAAGGAACTACAGAATGAATTTATTTCACCTCCATCTTGCAACAGCCTTTCAGAGTGAGTTTTATTATAACATAGTCCTGGGTTTGTAGTGTTTCCAGGTGCCTGATTAGAAACACACACAAATTCTGTCTGGTGCAACATGTCTTTAGCTTCAAAGAATTCCACAAGATAAATTCTCATCAAAGATGAGTTCACAAATAATTATCACAAAAGGGGAAAGACTAGCCTGAAAAATTTCAGAAAAAACAAATCAGATCCTTAATTTCTTTAAATACTGGAATTATCAGTGACAGATATAAGCGTGTTGAATATGCTTTTTTAAAGTATAAATAAAGAAAAAGAGATTATCAGAAAGTGGCCAGCTAAATTCCCTATCTCTCTCTCTCGCTCTCTATCTCTCTGTCTCTTTCTGTGTTTGTCTGTCTCTCACTTCCTACATCTCTGTCTCTCTTTATCTTTCTTCCTTTCTTTTATTTTTTGTGGTAGTTCGGAGGACTGAACTCCGGGTTCTGCCAACACATTTTAAATTTTTTTTTTTGAGACAGTGTACCTCTAAGTCATTAAGTTTCCCAGGCTGGCTGAAACTCAGTCTTATCAGATTAATAAAATGTAATATAATAAAACTCACTCTGAGGGCTGTTGGGAGATAGATGTGATAAACACTACAAATCTGGGGAGGAAGAAAGAAAAGAAAAAGTCCTACTTATTCAAAAATACAAAGAACTTTTTTTGGGTTTTGGACACTCTTTTTTCTTTTTTCTGTTTACTTTCCTTGTCTTCACTGGAGACTGAGGAATTTTCTTTTGTTATACTCTATGTTTAATTTTTTGTTTTTTTTATCTGCTGTTTTTCTTTTTCCTTTTTGTCTATTATTTTGTATTGTTTCATTTTATCTGTAATTGTTTTTATTTAAATTAGTTTATAATCAGGGCTGGGAATTCAGCTCAATGGTTCCAGCATCTGCCTTGCAAACACAAGGTCCCAAGTTTGATTCCTGGTAACCACATACCACAGTGCCAGCGTGGTGACTCCCACCTCTAATCCCAGCACTCAGGAGGCAGAGGCAGGAGGACTGCTATGAGTTTGAGGCTGGCCTAGGCTACATAGTGAGTTTAGGTCCAGCCTGAACTACAAAATAAGACCCTGTCTCAAAAAAAAAAAAAAAAAAAAGTTTACAGTCATCTTGGGGAATGGCTAAAGTACATATTACAGAATGTTTCTTTATATTTTAATCCCCCTACCCTTCCCTCTCCTTCCTCCTCCACTTCCCTTACCCTATTTTTCATTCTTGTTGGTATTATCTTAGCTCATGTTATACCATATAATGTTTACATTAATTTGGCTTATTAGGTTTCTGTACATGGAACATCTTTGTTCTTATTTTCCCTCCCTTTCCTATTTATCCTTCACCCTTGTTCATTTGGATCACTTCTCTACTGCAAAAGATTCATTTTTTTTGTTCCCTCTTAATCCATTCTTTATCATTTCTTGGTACATTTTTGTACTTTTGAACTATAAGAGATTCCATATGGATTCCATTCTATATAGATACCACATGTCTTGGTTATTTTTCTCTCATTGCTGAGACAAAATACTCAACACCCAAAGTTAAAAGGAGGAAAGGCTTATCTAGCTTAGTTTTCAGAGGTTTCAGTCCATAATTTGTTGGCTGTAAGGCAGGTTGGTAGAGGGACCACAGCTCATGGTGAGCAGATGGTAACAAAGCAACAAGGGACTTGAACAGCATTTTTCTGCTCCTATTATCGCTTGCAGACTACCAAGGTTAGAGCAGTACCACACGTGACCCACCCATAGTGATTTAGTAATCATATGCCCTCAATCCTAGCATCTCACATTCCAGATTCAACCAGCTCTGAAAAAGAAGTCCCACCTCATCCGAATGAGGTTTTAAGGTGACATCTAAAGATAAACCATAGCATTTTCTTTCATATTTCAGCTGGTTTCATCTATTTCATATTTTCTTTATCCAATCATTTGTTGATGGGTGTATATGCTGCTTCCAAGATTTAGCTATTATGACTTGTGCTGCCATACACGTTGGTATCTTGTGTCACTGTAGTATAATGACTTAAACTCTTTGGGGGGGATAATTAGAAGGGGGATAGTTGGGTCATATGGAATGTAATTTCAGTTCTTTGAGAAATCTCTGTAGTGATTGCCATAATGGCTGTCCTAGTTGGCATTCTCCCCGACAGTGAAAGTAGGCTGCTTTCTACCACAGCCACACTATTTGTTATTATTTTACTTCTTAATGATTTCCATTCTCTCCAGAGTAAGGTGGAATTTTAGCATTGTTTTAATTTCATTTCTTTAACATCCAGAGATGTTATTTTTTAGATATTTGTTGACCATTTGTATTTCTTCCTCTGTGGAGTGTCTGTCTTGCTCATTTGTTGACTGGGTCTATAATGTTATGTGGTTTGATTTTATTTTTTTTAAATTCTTCATTTATTCTAGATATTGGACCTCGGTCTGAAGAGTAGCAGGCCAAAATTTTTTTCTTATTCTGTAGGTTGTCTCTTCACTATACTGACTAACTTCTTTGCTATATAGAATGTTTCTTAGTGTGAGATATCCTATTTGTTGATTATTGCTGCCATTTCTTGGGCAATTGATACTGTTTTTAGAAAATCCTTTCCCAACCCTATGTCTTCAAGTATTCTACTTATTTTATCTTCTAGTGGATTTAATGTTTCTTTTGTAATATTCAGATCTGTGATCCATTTTTTTATTTTAGGGAATCATGGGAGGTAAGTGTCCAGTTTCAATCTTCTGCAAATCACCAATTTTCCCACCACCGCTTGCTGAGTAAGCTATCATTCTTCCAATATCTGCTTTTAGCCCCTTTGTCAAAAATCAGATAGTTGAATAAATCTGGGGAGGTTTCTGTATCCACAGCTCTGTTCACATATCTGCTTTTATTCCAATGCCATGTTACTTTTATAACTATTGCTTTCTACTATAGTTAGAAATAAGTTATTGCTTTGCTCCTCCTGCTTTACTTTTATTGCCCCAAATTATTTTTGTTATTCTAGGTTTCTTATGACTCCCTATAAATTTTAGGATTGTTTTCTCTAGATTTGTAAATTATGCTGTTGTTTTGATTGGGACTGTGTTGAATATGTATAACAGTTTTGGAAGTATGACCATTTGACAATATTAGTCCTGCCTATTCAAGAGCAGGTGATGTCTTTCCATATTATGATGTACCCTTCTATCTCCTTCTTCAGAGTACTTTAGTTTTCTTTGTAGAGATGTTTTACTTCCTTGATTAGGTTAATTCTCAGGTATTTTATTTTTCTTAAAGCTATTGTGAATGGCATTATTTTCAAAATTTCCTTCTCATCTAGTTCATTGTTGGTGTATATAGGTGCTAGTAATTTTGTGTGTTGATCTTGTATCCTGTTATACTGCTAAAGTTGGTCATTAATTCCGAGAGTTTTTGGTGGAGTTCTTTGGGTCTTCTATATAGAGTACCATGTCATCTGTAAATAATGGTAATTTGACTCCCTTGTTTCCTACATGTGTCCCTTTTACTTCTTTCTCTTGCCTAATTGCTCTGGTTAATGTTTCAAGTATTATGTTGAATAGAAGTGGTATCAGTGGACATCTTTGTCTTGTTCCTGATTTTAGAATGATTTTTGTTTTTCCCTATTTGGTATGATGCTAAGTTTGTCATAAAAAGCCTTTATCAAACTCAAGTATGATCCTTCTATACCTGATTTCTTCAAGGTTTTTATTATTTAGGAATGTTGGATTCTATTGAAGCCCTTTTCTGCCTCTCTTGATGCGATCATATGGTTTTTTACCTTGCTTCTCTTTATGCAATGTATTAAATTTACTGACCTACATACGCTGAGTCGTCCTTGCATCTCTGGGATGAAACTTACTTAATCATGTATCATCTTTTAGGTGATGTGCTGCATTCTACCTGCTAATATCTGTTGAGGATTTTTTTTCTTTTTTTTTTTTTTTTTGAGACAGGGTCTCACTTCGTGGTTCAGGCTGGCCCTGAGCTCAGCCTTCAACTCACATCACAGCAATCCTCCTGCCTCTGCTTCTCGAGTGCTGGGATTACAGTCGTGAGCCACCACACCCGGCACTGTGGTATGTGGTGCTGATTGCTGCTGGGCATGAGTATCCACGCCTAGTATTGTATGTGGTTTCCGGAGAATTGAACCTGGGCCCTTGCACTTGCAAGACAGGTGCCGGAACCACTAAGCTAACTCCCTGGCCCTCTGTTGAGGATTTTTGCATCTATGTTCATTAAACAAACTGGCCTCAATTTCTCTATGTTGGGTCTTTATCCAGTTTGGGGTTAGGGGATAATGGCTTTCATAAATAAGTCTTTCTTTGAAAAGCTTAAGGAGTATCCTTAAAGATTTTGTAGAACTGAGCAGTGAATCAATCAGGTCATAGCCTTTTTTTCAGTTGGTAGATTCTTTATTACTATGTCAATTTCATTGCTTGTTCTTGGGTTATTAAGTATATTTATATCTTTGGTTAATTATAGAAGTTTGTGTCAAGGAATCTGTCCATTTCTTAAAAATTCACTTAATTTGTTGAAAAAATTTTCAAAGTAATTAGCTATCTTCTGAATTATGACAGTGTCTTTTGTAATTTCACTTTTTGATTTCTAATTTTATTTCTAATTTGATTTCTCTTATTGAGTCTGGCTAAGGACTTACTTGCTTTATTTATTCTTTTGAAGAACCAACTTAATTTGTTGGGTTTTAAGTTTTTTAGTTTAAATTTCATTGATTTCTGCTCTCATCTTACCATCTTCCTCCTTAATTTCAGTGTTGAGGTGGTTTGTGTTTCTCAAGTTCCTTAAGATTTCTCATGAGGTTGTTTATTTGGCCTTGCTTGGTTTTCTTGATGTAAGTTGGATTGTGATGTATTTTCCTCTTAGAAGTGCTTTCATAGTGTCCTAGAGATTTCATTGAGTTGTACAGTCATTATCATTGAATTCCAATATTTTAAAATTTCTTTTATGACACACATTGGTTATTTATGAGAATGTTGTTTATTTGCCAAGAGATTTTGCTTTGTCCAAAATTTCTTTGATGTCTGTATGCATTGCAAAGTGGTCTGACACTATCCATGAGATATATTCAATTCTTTTATATTTTATTTAAGCTGGTTTTGTGGACTAGTATGCAAGCTATCTTTTAAAAACTATCATGTGCTTCTGAAAAGAACATATATACTATGCAGTAAAGGTGTAGAAACTCTGTATATATCTATTAAGTCCATATGTTCAGGTTTGTGGTTCAGCTCTGATATTTATTGTTTTGTGTTGTTTAGTTCATCTATTTCTTTGCAAAAGTAGGGTATTAAAAATTCTACCCTATATGTTAATGATTGTGCTAATGTTTATGTGATCTTTTAATTTCTGTAGTTCTGTTTTATGCAGATAGGTACTCTAGTTTTGGTACATATTATATTTATCAGTGTATCTCTTCTTGTTTGACTATTGCCTTGAGTAGTTTGTAGCAGCTTCTCTGTCTCTTCTATTTAGTTTTAGCTTGAAGTTTACTATGTTTGGTATTAGAATTATTACTGCTGCTTGTTTGGGGGTTCTGGTGCATTCAGTGTTGTCCTCCTTTAATTTTTAATCTATGAATATCTTATAGGATTAGATTAATTTCTTGCATGCAACAGACTGTTGGATTCTGTTTTTTGATCCAGTCTACCTATCTGAGTCCTTTAATTGGAGAGTTGAATCATTAATGTTGGAAGATATTACTAACATGCATTGGCTATTTGCTGTCATTGCTATCTTTATCTGTTGGTGAATCCTTTTTCTTTTCATGTCATTGTTTTTGTTGCTGCTTATCCATTGACTTTACTAATTTCCTGTACATTTTTAGCTGTGCGCATTTTGTGATTTTTGGCAAGAAGATTTCTAAGTATTTTTTCAAGAGCTGGTTTAGTATGCATATATATATAATGAACATATATATATGTATTTTTTTTATTTATTTATTTTTAGGTTTTTTAAAAACAGGGTCTTGCTTTATAGTTCAGGCTGGCCCTGAACTCACTATGTAGCCCCTGCTGGCCTCAAACTCAGTAATCCTCCTGCTTCTACCTCCTGAGTGCTAGGAATTACAGGCATGAGCCACTACACTTAGCCATCTATTTTAAAGGATAGTTTTTCTGGATAATTTATTTTTGCTGGGTATGAAGTTATTTACTCTTAGGGCTTGAAATACTTTAACTTCTCTTGGCCTTTAGGATTTGTGTTGGGAAGTCTGCTGTGACTGTAATTGGTTCACCTTTATATGTGAATTTTTGTTTTCTCTGGCTGCTTTTAAAAGTTTGGAGTTTTTTAGCTAAATATCTGATAATTTAATAAGGATATGCCTTGGTGAGCTTAGGATGAGAAAGACTGAGGGTTAATACTAGAAATTAAATCAGTGACTGTTGGAGAGTTAAGTATGAGAAATTAAAAATGGGAGAAGAAAAAAGAATAAAGAGAAATGGTAATAGTATTGTGTGGGGAGGTTGACATGAAGTCATACAGGGAAATAGGATGAAAGAACCTAGATACCTATTACACCAGAGCCAATGGAAGAAGAAATGCACAAAAGTAAAAACTTAATAAACACAATAAAAGAATATAACTTCACTTTACAAAATAAATAAACAGAAAATTAATCTATTAAGTATCCAGTGGGAGCACAGATGAAATATTCCATTGAGTCATGATTCACATGTAGCTTCTTTGCCAGAGTCTCAGAATTGACAACCCATTAACTTCTGTGAATCTCCCACTGCAGGACTGAAGCTAACATACCTGGGGATTCTTTCCACTAAGTTGCAGGGATTTTTGCAGAGTCTGGTCCTGTATGAGTTCTTGAATTAGTAACTCTTGCTGTCCCTTTCCTTAGGTGTGATGGTGGAGTCAGCACACTGATTCACTGGCAGAAAATTGGCCTCTGAAGAATATTTCTATACAAACAATTCAGCTCTAGTAGTAACAAGCTAATCAGTTACAGTGGTATCTACCTGCACACTTGAGACTATCTTACAAGGCCTATTTTTGGATCTCCTTGCAGCCTACAGAAGAAATCCATAGTTACACTGTAAGCATTGCAACAGCCCAACTATTGACCCAGAATTAATATGCACTAGATGCAGTGGCCGAGTCTCCTCTTGTGGTTTAAAAAAATCATTCAATAGTAATTTTATAGAATCAATGGTCTGAAGCTCACAGGGTTGAGGCCTGGGTAATTTCGGGGAGAAGTAAAAAAAAGTCTCTTGCTGTGTAGTAAGGAAAGGAGGAAACAGGAAAGGGCAGAAGATCCTAATGGTGGTACTGGTATGTCATAAACTTTGATGAGATAACAGGTAAAACTAAGCATAAAATTGGTAATAAGAAATAAAGGTGAGAAAGGATTCAATGGCAATTATAAATATTAGAGAAAAAGTTGGAGGGAGAAACGAAGAGGGAGAGAAGGAAGAAAAGAAAGGATAAGGAACAGGAGAATGAAGTCAAGTGAAAAGGATATGGATAAAAGTAGGAGGGAATAGAAAGGAGGAAAGCTGAAAATTCCCTTACATTATATAAACTATATTGTAAGGAAAGGGCAAGAAGAAGAGAAGCCCATACATACACACACACACACACACACACACACACACAGAAAAGTTTCTACTGCTATGGAATGTGAGTCTTTTCCACAGCCTAGGACTAAGAAGCAAAGCTCAAGCCAAGATGTGGCTCTGCTCTTTCTGGAAGTCTAAGGTGTCAGGCAGTCTGCCCCAGAACAGTGCTGGACACAAAGATGCATACAGTAGGGACAGGGTGCCCATGTGAACTTCCAATCCTATGGAACTCAGGATGAACCTGGCCTCCAACTACATGAGCCAGGTCTGTGTCCACCAGCCTTGGCCCCTCAGTAAGACTCCCTCCAGTCTGCTCACCAACCTCCAGCTATTTCCTGTGCTTGTCCTTTCCTCACCCACTTGGGAACGTTACAGTGTGGATTATGGCTGGGAGCCAGGGGACTGCTCTGGGACCTAGGACTAAATGTTGAGCCTGTCCCTACAATTGTGTCCTCATCAGATCTTCTTCCCCACTTGTGATGGGAGGCACTGGACTGAGGTCCCTCACCAACTGTTTACTCTAAGCTCTCTGGGAGCAGTAGTCCTTTTTTTCCTTGTAGGTTCCAACTGCTGCTGATTCTCTATCTTTACATGGTTCTCTCTTCCTTGTGGATGTTTATGGTTGCCTCTCAATAGTGTTGTGTTGGAATCTTCAAAGCAGAATTCAGATATGGTCACCACAATGTGTTTGGTTAACCCAACTCTTATGTCTCTTTCTTTTTATGATACGTTCTCCTCCCCTCTGTGTCTCTTGCTGATGTTCTCTGGGTCTCTCTGATGTAGGTCATCCTCCACTCAGCCATATTGCATCTTCCAGATTATTCCTTCTCAATGGATCTGTTCTTAGTGTCTGTGATGTGACTACTCCTCTAGTCAGCTGTGATCAGTCCCCTATTCTAGACTTTTGCTTTATCCAAGATCATATCCATTGTTTGGCTGGCACTTCCGCTGTCCCATGCCAAGGGAAAACAACACAGAGCCAGCTCCAAATTGGCTGAGCTAAGGCGTCAAATCTACATTTGTGGAGTTGCTCGGGGACCAGAACATAGCTCTAATCATTCCATCAGAGCCATAGGTCTGAGCTCTTTTATTTTTCTTGTTTTTATTCTCAATATTCTTAATTTTTCTTCTTTCCTCCCCTTTTCTTCTATTGCTCATTTTTAATGTTACTTTCATCTCTTTTTCTACTTTATAATAAGATCCTTTGTCTCAGTTCTCTCTTATCTTACACTGTTTAAATTTTCAGTTTCTCTCTTACATTCTCCCTTCAATAGTGTAACCACTAAGCATTATTAATCTTTAGATAGTTAACTCTGTATTATTACCATTGAGTCATTTTCTCTCAATAGCGGAAGGAGAATTGTTGCATTTAGTACCCATTTGCACTGTGTCAACATTTGGGTTGTCTTTGTGTTTATACTATAATTGTGTATTGGTCTTTTGCGGTTAACAGTGGCTTTTATAATATGTCAATATCCAACTTGCCTTGAATAGTACTACTGTTAACTGATTGCTTGGGATTTTTCAGGGTTACATAACTGTAGCTAGCTAGTTTTGGGTCTTCTCTATATGCCAGCACCCAGATTACACCCACCAATACTGTTGTCCATTCCCAGGAAAGTAAGTTTTGGGCCAACTGCAGTTTGGCCAATTTGGGCCAATTTGCCCCTCCTAAAGTAGTAGAGGTGGTTAAATCTTGAGCAGAGGCAAATTATTTCACTTAACCATGCCCAGAGCACAAAACTGAAGAGAAGACTAATTAAAAAGATTTTCATACTATTAGACCAAACTACTTTCATACTACTAGACCATACTACTTTCAAAAAAATCATTCCACGGGAGGTGCCCAGAAACCTAAGCACAAATTAAAATGAGGAAATAAAAAACAACAAAAAATAAAAACATGAGAGGATAAGGTAACAAATTGCCTTCCAAATGCCCAATATCCCCGAAGTTGATCCTGGGGATGTTGAAAGGGAGGAAAGCAAAAGCTACACACTTGAGTTTTTTAACAAGGATAACAGAGGAGGTTAAAAACAAATCAATAAGGTGTTCAACAGGATCAGAGAAGATATAACTAAACAGATAATGCAAATATTAAACACAATGGTCAAGGAGCTTAAAGCTAACTAAATTAAGCAAAATGATACCAAACATGAATGAGCATTTGGCAAAGAATTAGAATCTATAAAATGCCTCCAAACAGGAATCAAGGAGAGTAAAAAGTATATGAAAGATATGGGGAACAGAAGAGACCAGTGTTAGCAGATCAGAATTAAAGAGAAGGGTGCTTTCAAAGATCACTTAAAGATTCTTTATAAACAACAAAAGAATATGAAAAATAGATCCAACAGTTACTACACAACACAAAGAAGACTAAAGAAGATACATGGCATAAGCGAAAAACCAGAAAGGGTACAAAGGGCATTTAAAAAAACCTGTTTAGAGAAGTAATAACAGAAAATGTTTCCAAAAATAGGGAATTATATATACAAATGAGTATGGCATATAAAACCCTAAATAGCCACAATAAAAAAGAATCTCTCCATGTCACATTACAACCAGAACACCAGATTGTTAACACATGCATGGAATTTTTAAAGCTGCTAGAGAAATGCAATGAATAATTAACTAAAAAATTTCACAGATTAAAAACAAAAAGATGAAAAACAATATTCCATTCAATGGGAACATGGAAAAAAGTATAAGTAGTTATCCTAATTTCAGACAATGTGAATTTCAAATCAAATCTGATCAGAAGAGTCAAAGAAAGTCACAACAATTAAGGGAACGATTGAATAAGAAGAGATAACACTTCTAAACATATATGTACCATGGGGGCCGGGGAGTTAGCTCAGTGGTTCCGGCACCTGTCTTGCAAGCGCAAGGGCCCGGGTTCGATTCCCCGGTAACCACATAATAACACTGGGTGTGGAGACCCACACCCAGCAGCAACCAGTACCACATACCACAGTGCCGGGCGTGGTGGCTCACGCCTGTAATCCCAGCATTCGGGAGGCAGAGGCAGGAGGATTGTGATGTGAGTTGGAGGCTGAGCTCAGGGCCAGCCTAAACCACAAAGCGAGACCCTGTCTCAAAAAACCTAAAAAAAAAAAAAAAAAAACATATATGCACCAGACATTAGTACATCACACTTTCAGTGGAGAAAAAAGTATCAAATAAAAAGCAGTACATGGGCCAGGGAGTTAGCTCAGTGGTTCCAGCATCTGCCTGACATGTGCAAGGTCCTGAGTTCAAATTCAATCTCTGGTAACCACATACCACGATGCCAGGCATGGTGGCTCACACCTGTAATTCCTGCACTTGAGAAGCAGAGGTAGGGGATTATGTAAAGTTTGAGTTCATCTGGACTATATAGTGAGCTCAGAACCAGTCAGAACTACAAAGCAAGACCCTGTCTCAAAAAAAGAAAAGAAAAGCAGAACAATCATAATAGAGGACCATTATATTCCACTTTCATTAACAGATCAACTACAAAAAAAAATTAACAAAGAATTATCAAAGTTGAACTAGTCCTTCAAACAAATGGGATTGATATTTATAGTGTTCCTCTAATAACCAGAGAATACACATTCTTCTCAGCAGTACATGAAACTTTCTCCAAAAGGCATCACATACTACCCCATAATGTGAGCTTAAGTAAATGCAAAAGAATCAAAAGCATACCATGCATATTATCAAGATTATAGTGTAATGAAACAAGGAATCACGGCAAAAGAAACCACAGAAATTATATAAACACATACCCTTTTAAATAATGGATCACGGAAGAAATCAAGGTGTTCACAGAATCGAAGGACAATGTCACTACAACATATCAGAATTACAGGACATAATGAAAGCAGTCCTAAGAGAAGTTTAGAGCTCACATGCAAAACAGTCCAAACAATTTGCTTTATGATACAACTCAAGGTCCTAGAAAAACAAGAATAATCCAAATCTAAAGCTAGTACAAAGAAATAAATTATAAAGATTAGAGCAGTAACTAGTAAAATTGTGGCTCACTACAAAGAATCAATAAATAAACAAAATAGTGAAACTCCTAGCCAACCTAAACAGTGGTGGAAAAAGACCCCAAAAAAGCAATTAGAAATGAAAAAGGTGAAATTGCAATGTATTTTACTGAAATGCAGGATCATTAGAACTATCTGATGAAACTGCACTCCAATAAAATGGAGAACACAGAAGAAATGAATAGATTCCTAGATACATATAACTACCAAAGTTGAACCCTGAATAACTTAACAGCTTGCAAAGAAATCAGCAATGTTACTTGTACATCAATCATAAACTCACTGAGAAATAAACTAGAGAAATAGTGTCATTCACAATAGCCTCAGGAAAATTAAATATTAAGGAATTAGCCCAACCAAATAAATTAAAGACCTCTACAATGAAAACTATGATACTCTGAAAAAGACTGAAGAGGATACCAGCAAATTAGGAAACATAGCCCTTTTCCTGGATAGAACCAAAACAGTCAAAATGCCAAACTTCCAAATTTATATACAGATTTAATGCAATCACAATTACCAATAGTATTCTTCACAGAATGGAGAAAATAATCCTAAAAATACAGAGCTTTAAGAGACCTAGATACCAAAAGCAATCCTGGGCAACAAGAGCAGGGCAGAAAGCATCACAGTCTTGGATTCAAGTAATACTACAAAGCTACAGCTACTAAAAATAGCATGGTACTGGCAAAAATATATATCTTATGTATATTACATATTTTATATATAATATACTATATATTATTTTATATAATTATATACGTATAGATAATGTAGCGACTATAAAGAATGAGGAAAAGTGATACGTATCAAAAGGCAAAGAAGCTTAACTATTACTGGCCTTTTATTATAAATCCCTTTATGTGGTTCAAATTAAATTATTGTTTTGCAATGTTGGAAATCAAACCCATGGCCTCATGCATGCCAGATGGGTATGCTACCACTGGGCTACACCTTGAGTCCTAAATATTTTTAATTAAATAGGTAGCTCTTTGAAATGTAAATACTTCATAAATATGTCATATCAGTACTCATTGCTCAAAATAATCTATTTTTGATGTTCCAAACTGAATTACTCTCAAGAATATTTTTTATACTGAAGTCTCACTTTATAATTTGTAGATAGTAAGCAGTTGGTGCCTCAGTTTGGACTACTAGTTAAGTGACTACTACCTAGGCAATTTAATGAGTGTCTCAGCATACACTATATATATATATAAAATCTAGAAAGGGTTGGGTACAGATGCTATGATGTATGCCTGTAATCCCAGCTACTTGGGAGCCTGAAGGACCGCAAATGAAGGTCCACCCGGGCAACTTCTGACCCTGTCTCAAAATAACAACTAGGGCTGGGGAAGCAGCTCAATAGGAGAGCAGCCCCTGTGTCCAATCCCCAGGACTACAAAAACTAGGGCTGGTCTGGAAATGGAGCTCAGGGACAGAGCAGGCCTACACATAAAAAGCCCTGGGTTCAATCCCCAAGATGGGGCAGGAATGGCAGAGGACACAAGGGACAGTATTAAACTATTCTGTGCCTATTTCCTCATATGTAAAAACAATGACCTCATAAGACTAAAAGAGTACATGAGTTAATATATGGGACATTCATGACCACTAGCTAACATCAAGTGTAGGCAACATACCCTGCCTGTACATCTACCCCATAACTTCCCAGCAGTTCCCTTACACACAGCAAATGATAAGCAACATTTACTAAATTCAACTGACTTCCTACCTGGTACTAGGGGATTCAGAGGGATGGGACTAACAAGTAAAAAATTCTTCCCAAGTTGAACATTTACCACTGCAAACACATCAGCTTAGTATTTTTAAAAATGACAAATAGAAAATATTCAATTAACAACAACAACAAAAAAAGGCAAAAACTATTGAGACAGAGCCAGTTTTTTCTAGTAATCCCTACTTCTCCATCTGTTGACATCTTGTAGCCCCTGAAGCTTCTTCCCCATTTGCATTATTCTCTTGTTAAAAGGACCTGTTTCAATTTTTCTCTTTACAGGCAAGAAAATGAACCAGTCTGATGAGACGTGGCAGCACATGCCTGTTATCCCAGAACTCAGGAGGCAGAGGCAGAAGGACCACAAGTTTGAATTCAGCATGGGATACAGAGTAAGATCATCTCAAAAAGATTAAGTGCGGCGGGAGAGGGGGGCTCATCTGTCACTCAGATCATACAAGTGCTCTTGTAGATTTCACGAGTCACACAGGCTTGGCTGGAAATTTCTTGGAAACTTCTTTGCCAGGGACCCATCCCTTTTATTGGAACAAGGTTTTCTCCATAAACCAGTTCACAGCAAATGCAGGGAAAGGTCACCAGAGCTCTTGTTTTTTTCAATAACACCCTTTACACTCCAAATACTACTTTTCTTCCTTTAAAACCCCATATGGCTTAGTCCTCACCTTACATTATCCAGTCTATCATACACTTACCATTGCCCACATCACTGTGTAGTTCCTTTGTGAGGTGAGGCACGAGCATCAGTATGCTCTCCCTGTCAACACTGTGCTTGAATTTAAGGTCTAGGCTCAAAACTCAGCTCCAACTTACAACCCACGTCACCTCAATAAACTTGTTTAATCTAGGTCTGAGTGCCTCTATGTTCAAAGTGGAGTTTTCTACTCCACAGAATAAAACTGAGATTACAGAAAGGGAAGTATCTAAAAGACTTGAGTGCTATACACTCAGTAAATGGGGGTGTGTTGTGACAGGCAAAAGCTTTGTGAACAAGACTTACGTAAGGCCCTTCCACACAAAAAGCAGACAAGCAGAAGAGGGAGAGAGAAAAGAGGATATCAAAGTATCTTCTGACAGAGCATTACTACCAAATCCTTCATAAAATATCCCCTCAGAGTATTTCTAAAGGCAGTATTTAAATTCAGTAGTTGCCATATGTAATAACCACTATTTGTGATTAGTAGGACATTAAGCTGGGCTGCACTGGACCTTCTGAGGTACATACCAGACCAGGATTAGGTGACAAGACCTTGGAGTTAACTCAGCCAGTATTTCAGAAAATATGAGATAGAGGGTCTAATAACACAAACTCTTGTAGCTACTGCCAGATAAAGACATAATTTAGAAATAAAACCATGATGCTACTAAGGAAAACAATCTTTAAAAAACTGCAAAACCAAAATAATGTGATGGCAATAAAAAAGGAAAAGCCTATATATATAGGAGGTGGGGGATTGTAGGGTGAGTAGGAGAATGGGAAAAAATGAGAATAAGGTCGTGTCAGTATCATACACTGGTACAAATTCTCAATACTGAAAGTGACTATGATGTGTATATATGATGTACCAATAAAGATTTGAATTAAAATAAAACTGCAAAACCAATTTAAAGGAATAACAATAAATGAACAGTTTGATATACCTACACGTCAATTCTCCCCAGAGCATACTATATGTCTGAAAATTTTAAAAGAATAATCAAACTTGACCAAATAGCCCCTGATGTCCACAAGAAAGAGTATATGTCCTACACGCAAGCCTGAGTACCATACGGCATCCCTCAAGTACAAGCAAAATGATAATGGGAAAGTGGTCAAAGGGAACAGGAGGGGCCAGGGGAAGGGAAAGGATAAATGAGAGGTACAAAGATATGCCAGGTAGAGAAACCTAACAACCCCAATGTAAACATTATAAGACACAACATGCTGAGACAAACAGTAAAAACAGATATGAAAAAGGTGTCTGGAGAACCACAGGAAAGAGAGAGGGAAGGGAATTTTAAAAAAAAAAATAGCAGTAATATGTACATGTAATCATTCTCTAAGATGATTATAAACTGCATGAGTTACAACCATGTACCAATAAGATGTGATAGAATACTCATCCTTTCAAAAACACATGACAAGAGAGCTTCTCTATCACAGCAATAACCCATCTACTGTGATCGTGGCAAGGCACTGATGCAGGAATAGTTAAATGCTTGTAGCACATCAGAGGCTATGTTACCCAAGTGTTTAAAAGTTGTTAATTATTAATATAATCACTCATGTAAATTAGGCTCAATTTTCAGATGATGAAGCTAAGGTGTATAAAAGTTAAGGAAACTGACAAAGGATTAGGGCAGATTTATGCACTCAGCTAGCTCCAGACATCTCAGGAAAAAGTAGTAGTTATCAGTCAATTAACAGACCTCCTACAATCATTTTTTTAAAAAAATCTCTGAATAACCCAGTATAAAAAATAGACAGGCTATAACAAGTAATTGTGTTAATATGCACAAAGTTTATGTCTATATATTTAAAAGTCCAATCTCACAAATACATATTAGAACTGATAGGTAGGATTAAGAAAGCTAGGAATTCAGTGTGCATACACTCATAGGAGTGATTACTTCTACATCATTTTCAGAAGGCCCTTTTTCACAGCAACAGCAACTGTCCGTCAGGATCAAGCACAAAATGCCATGCATAAGGACATAGATTGCAAATTCTTCTGTAAAACTGACATAGTAGAATGAACCTAACCGGCTAGCAACAGAAGAGTCAAATGCTTGAGACATCCATATAGGGAAAAATGCTGATACAGCATTAGTGCCAAAAAAACAGCTCATGTAATACGTAGATTTTAACCTACTTGTTAAAGAAAAGGGACAGATCTGAGAGATGACAAAAAATGAAAAATTGAGAGACTATATGAAAAAAGATGATAGTTATTTATACACATACACTGAAAAAGGCATTTTAAAGAAGATTTGCAAGGATACACAGCAAACCATTAGTGTACCTAGGGAAGGGATAGGGCTGTGCTGAGGAGCTGAAGGGGTCTTTACACTCAATATTCTTCTACATAGTTAAAATATTTAATGTTTTTGTAATTTCAAGAAAAGACAAAACAAGTGACAAGAACTTATCATCTAGTGTTCTTTTGTTTAAAATGTATAAACAAGTGAAAACATTAACCAACCAGAGAATGACACAACAATAAAATTATATAGCAAGAATAACTACCAGCACCTATGAAGATTCAAAGCAACTGACACGATAAATTTTATTGTTTCCATAAGTTCTAGACAAAATGAAGACAATGGAGACAATGACAACACTCAAACTCATCACAAATTAATCTGTTACAAACTTCTAGTGGTTCAACATATCAGCGTAAGACATAAAGAAAAAAAAAACAAGAAATATATAAATATTCGGATTTTTTCAGCACAATGCAATGTTTTTAAAAAAGTTTGCTAATTATGTCATACCTCTGACAATGAAACAAAATCACACCTTTTTTCCTAACCTCTCTCATGATCTGGATCTGAAGATTACAGTGTTATAGAAATATGCAAGAATAAACAAGTTCAGAGCTCAGAGACAAATATTTTTTTCTTATTTTAATGCATAAAGGTGCAAAGGTTTTCATTCAAAAAAGCCAATCATTGCAGTATGCAGATAAATAAAACAGATCTAACAACACTTTTATAATCAAGCCCAACTAATGATATACTAAAAATATATATGTGTATACATATTTATATATGCAATACCTATTTTAGAAAAAAAGGTGCCTTGGTGAAAATGATTCTGAAAATAGTCACTGATGTACATTATGTACAAAACTTTCTGTATAAAAATTAAAACTGTTTTCAATGAAATACCATGTTTATATCCCACCTGCAAACTGTATTTGAAAGATAAATAGGTTTGTCTACCTAATGGTTTCTCTCTAACATTGTGACTAAGGCAGATCTCTTTCCACCATTCTCTTTTACCAATCTGTCACCACTAAAAGGAATACAAATATTACACAGATGCAACCTGACATGTCTATGCTGTACCTGGAGCTCTGTTCACTTAACTGGGGAGAATAGAGTTGCTACAAAGAATATTTTTTCTTAAAATATACTGTTTCTCTATTCCAAATTAAGCACTTACTTAAGACATTAAGAGGCTAAGAAGCCACTCCATTTGGTGTATCAATAGCCCTATAAGAAAGAACTCTTGTTGGAATAGTTAGAAAAGTTGTCACTTAAAGTAATAGTGCATCCTTCATCTGCATAGAATCAATTTGGCATAATAGCTCTTTGCCCCCACAACACCAGTCTGGAGTTCACATCTATATGCTCCTGAAGGTCCATCTCAGATATGCAAAAAGATCGCATAGAAGAGAAGCAATATGAAAATACATAGGGTGATAAAAGTTTTTAAAATCTGTTTGATGAGGCTTATAGCATCCCTCATCTTGGAGTAGCTCCTAGTTAGGGTTAAGTTAAAGGCAGAAACAAAAATGGAAAAGATTAGCACAACTGAGCTGATCAAATATCTACACCAGTAACCATTTAATAAGTCCTTAAGCAAACAAATTAAATGAGAGGGTACATCTCTAGCTCATCGTTCAATAAGCAGTGAGAATTTGAAGTGTAAAAGGTGAAAAATTGAATTCCCTTAAAAAGGGAGAACAGTCTGAGGCAAAAGTTGTAAGTCTGTAAATATATATTTTATGTGCACACACAACTGTGTTTTATTCTGTATTTATTTACATATATTCACAATATGCCCTGCAGTGTAGTTTAAAAGGCCTGTATCAAGGAACTAATTCTAGTATAGGGTCCTGACTTCAAATTATGTGTATAAGAAACCACTGTGCATATATTCACATAATGTAAACCTTATGAACAAAGACATTACTATTAACATCAGGTTAAATAATAGATTTTGGACTAATGGTTTTATACCACTACCATTAGTGATGCAATCACAACATTTCGTACATAGAGAATCAAAAACAACAAGAGAAAAACACAGCCAGGTTTTAAATTCACAAGAAAAAAAAGATATTCAGTATGGGAAACAAAGTTCAAATTCCAGAGTAGGGAAAATATCAAAACTTTATAAATCTCCTGGGATGCAATTCAATTAGTGCATCCTTAGAAAAATAGACTCATAGAATGAATGGTGCTGTTAAGGATTCTCTCAAAACATCCAACCATGTTTATCTTTTTCCTCTTTTGTTTCCAGCTGGAGGTTTCTTCAACTGAAGGAGTTGTCCTCCTGTTCCAAAACCTGCAGATGCAGGATTGGACACCCCAAATGTCAAACCAGCTGATGCTGTGATGCCAGGATTGCTGAAGTTAAACCCAGAAGTACTTGAGCTGCCAAACCCTTATGTTTAGGGAAGAAAATACTCATATCAGAAGTGAAATCACATGTGCACACAAATTATATAAAAAACAAACGAGTGCTAAATTTCTTTCTGAAAGACATAATTTGTAAGAATAGCAAATATCTTAGGGACTTGAATTTCTAACATGGAATTTTACAGGAAAATCATTTAATAATTAAGTGGAACCTCAAACATGTCAAGCTTAGCAATTGGGCCAAAAGAGAAGCTTCAGCTAAATTAAGTAAAAACTTTAGAAAACATAAAGTTACCAGACTCTTTCATATTAAATATATCCAAGCATCTTCCTCCTCAGCCCAACTAAAAATTTTTGGGAAAAAGACTTTAAGAACAGTTGGAATCAGGCTTGAAATCTTAAATCCTCCAAGAAAGCTTCAAGTCACAATATTAAAAATAATGAACACAACAAAGGCAGTACATATTTAAACTTAAATTTATAAGAGCCTTTGTATAATAAAGATCAAGCACTTTCACTGCCTACTCAACTAATGTAATATTTATATTTTGACACAACTAAATTTTATATCTTATTTCACTGGAATTCCTTTTAAACACTACTTGAATTTTCTACTAGCAGTCAAAAGATCATATCTATTCCAAAAATGGAAGAACAAAATTAATTCTTAAAATTGGAGGGACTTAGAACCAAGAACATTTCTTTAGAACAAAAATAGTTCTGTTTAATAAGTAATGATAAAAACTGAATGAAACTCGTATAATGATGCAATCATTTTTGCAATACTGAAGAAAACTGTCTAACCATGAAGTAAGTCACTAGGGCTCAAATTCACGTGTATCTAGTTTTGAGACAAGGATGATGATTAAACAAAGAAGTCTAGTTAAAGTATGTCACACATTTGCTCTTCAGTTTTCAAGAAATAAAGCTATAGGATTAGGCCTTGCATACCCCATTCAGAGAGTACAGACTGAGTCAGGGACCTTTGATAGATTACTGAAAATAACAACAGTCATCCTTTTAAATTAAATAACTTGCACCTTTAAATTTGCCTGGAATTCAGGCAGAAACACACAAACCTGCACTAAGACTTCCTGAGGGTTTATTTGTTGTTCCAAATCCAAATGTGGAGGCCCCTGTGGTGCTGGATCCAAAACCAGAGCTAGTTCCAAATCCTAGTGGAAGGGTAATAGAGAAATATACAATGGCACATAAAACACAAGTTACAGGATGCTCACAAGTAAACTGAAAAGTATCAAAGGCATAACACAGTGTTGAAAAACATGGCCATATCAAAGAAATTTTCTATTTATCGCTGAGCACAATGTTTTGAAAAGAAACAGACTAATTCTGAAATAAAACATTTATTAATAAAACTATTTAGCCTAAGTTTATGACCCATCAGTAAGTTTACTATAAAGGCCATAAACATCGGTCATACTGATATTCCCCCAGATGTGTTAGAAATTTCATTACCTATTAAAAAATGATTTTTAAGTTTTAAACATATATACTGGATGAATATTTCATTTACAAAGAAAAAAACTTCATAAATAAGCATAACATGCACAATAATGTAAACAGTAAGATAAGTTTACCTTGTCATTTACCAAAACATTCTTCACTAAGAATCACTGTCATTGAAAAAAATCACTATATAACAGTCCATCATTTTCCCTCTACTCTGTAACAGTAGATGCCTACCATACATACTACCATCGATGTCAACAGTGAGGAACTAGAAGTAGGGCTGTCCTATTTTTTTCTGGAAAATTTTTAGAATCTCAAGTATTTTTCATTACACAAAGTTAATGAAGGCAATCTCAGTACTTGACGACTAATTTACCAGGTGCTGCTATATAAATGGTTCAAATTCTTTCCAGATTTTACAGTAGCTTATGTAAAATAGTGAGTTTTACAGTTATCATTACTGTAACTCTAAGATCCAGGATGACAAACAATTATAAATGATAAAAATTAAACTGCCTATCAGGCTTCCAGTAATTTCAACTACAGAATAGTTTATCTTAAATAATAACAGCTTATAGGTCCTTCCTATTATATGTACTTCAGTGGAAATAAACTTTATTCATTATAATACAGTGCACTTGCCAAAACACAAAAACCTTTAACAGTACCAAAGAATTATGAATATTTATATTTATCTAATGTTTTTGCAGATTTCCCTAATTTATGAAACTAATAAAGTATGCTAAATTGCTTATGTACATAAATATATATATATATTTATTTATTTATAAGCAAGTATGCCTAAAGTGTTTAGAAACGGAGAGTTCAAACTGATTTATAATAAATTCCCCATTTAAAGTGCTCATTTTTAGGGGAAAAAGGATGTAATGATTAGGGGAATGCACAACTTCAGTTACAGATTGGATTTCAAAGTAATATTAAGACTAGTTTTTAAAATCTAATTAAAATTAAACTTACAACTCAAGTTCATGATGTTAGCATACGGACTTGGAAATATGACCATCTTTACATTTAATTTTAATATTTTTTAATATATGCTAATCACCAAAGTTGGAAAAATTCTTTAAGTTCTAAATCTAGAAAGCAAAGATTATGTTGGGAGAATCATTTTTGCCAGATGGAACCTTAACTTCCAAAATAGCAGCAGATCCTCGTGGAAAACTTTTTACAGGCTAGTATCAACTCAATTGTATAATAGTTCAATGAAATATTAGAAAAGTTAAAGTGTACCTCCAAGGCTTGAAGAACCTAAGCCACTTGATTGCAAGCCAGTGCCAATACCTGAGCCGAATGGCGTTCCAAAACTAACTCCCAGAGATGGCTGTGGCCCTGGTATAAAAAAAAAAAAAAAAAAAAATGGGAGGGGAAAAAAAACAAATTTGCCTTACTCTTTCAAGAATAAAGTTCCTTTATGAAATTATTTTAAAATTGAACAGTGATTACCTTTAACAGATTCCATGTTAAAACGTGTGTTTTCAAGATCTCACTGACCTAACTTGTCCCAAATGAATCACCTATTCAAATATTTTTTTAATTAATTTGTTCAGAATAATAAATAAAACCTTGCCACAATAAGTTAGTTTAATCTATTAAATAATTTGAAATCTTTAATGTATTATAGATTAGGTCTTTTAGATTTTTTACTAGAATTATTTTAGATCCCCTCACTTGTTTAAAGATAAAACTAGTTGGTGTAATCAGTAAAGGTTTTTATTTTTTTAAAACAAGCTCCTTAGTGTTGAGTCAAGTCTCAAGTGATCAAGAGACTGACACTAACATGAAAAAACTATCATGTTACTTCATAAAAGTACCTTAAAAACTAGGCATTATTTCTTATATATAAATCATAACAATAAATAGATAAAAAACAAGACAATGTTTTATTTTATTAAATTTATTATTCATTTTAAAGCAAACCAATTACACAGTAACATGACAACTCCAACTTGTTCACAAAAGTGACAACTGAGTTCTATTCTTTAGCTTTGCTACATTACACCACTTATCACCTGATTAAATAAGATAGATAATGAACATTTACAAAGGCACCATCTGTGTACCTTGACAGATTCAATACATTCAAGATTTCAATTCAGAAATTCCTTTCCAACATTTTGGAAAATGTACTCAGATACCAAAAGATTAGTCATCAATTTCCCATTTGTTACTTTAAAGATCCTGGCTGAGTTTGTTTGGCAAGAAGAGCATCAAACTTACTAGCCTCTCTTCAACTTCTATTATTTTTAAACTATGCAGAATACAAAAATCTAAAAATCTCTTGTTTGATAAATTTATGAAAATTACTCAATAGATTTCATAGTACAATCTTCAGTCTTGTCTTTTTCAAGCACAGTGATCAGTGCATCTCAAAGTTAAGGGAATGCCAAAGTAGTACACATACTGAAATTTAAATTTTAAAGAAATCAAAGCTTTCAAGTTGTCCAATGAAGAATGAGGTTTATTCCAAAGGTAGTGTAAAATATAAAGCATTAAAGTAAAAACAAAAAACTGAGAAACTACATTTTGCTATACAGGGTCAGAAACTGGACTTCTCAAAAAGCTTCTATCCAGAAAATAAAAAGTGACAACTAACAGCAGCCAAAGTTCTTATAATACTACTTAAAAAAATAAATTAAAAAATAATTCAAACTTTACATCCAGTTTAAGATCAATTTCAAAATAAAACAACTGTCTTGTAACTCTTGTAAAATGTTATCATAGGAAAAAGAAACTAAGCATATTATTTTATTTCTAACAAAAATAATATGTAGGAAACACATGTCCAGTTTCTTTAACATTGAGACTTAAATGTCACATGTTAATAGGAGGCACTGCTGGTGGAAGACCCTACAGAATAATGCACACCACAGCCCTCAGCCTTACAAGTCATAGAAGTTACACTTTTTGTTGTGTATGGGTCTGTTTTTAAGAGTAACAGAACATAATTCTCAAATAATCAATATTCAAGATATCAAGAACTTATGTGTAACAATGACAAGACTTTCCATTGCACAACAGGTACATGATACTTTTGAATTTTGTACCTTCACACAAATTCTGAAGGCATTACTTATAAAACTAGTAGACAAATGTATAACATTTTTTAATAGTAAAAACTCATGATAAATATCTCCCATGCCAAAGTATTAGCATATATTACACTCTGGCTACCATTAGTTTCAATATTAGAAAGCTGAGTCTAAATCCTTCAGGCAAAAGTTATGTAAACAATACAAGTCTGCTTTGAAATCTGAATAGTCATTCAATGAGAGGCTCTTAGTTTAATAAATAAAATTGAGTTAATAGCAATATATACCAATGACTGCCCAAAGTGAAATCTTCATGTAGAGTAACATTTTACAAAAATTACCATATGATATATTCACACACAACAAAATCAGGTTTAGCACTGTAATTTGTATGTTCCAGAATAGAATCTACTTTCTTAAAAGTAAAACTGCATTCACAGGAAAAGGACTAAAGTGCTAAATTTTTTATAGTTTTCCAGGATCACTAAAAATACCTAATATAATTAGTATAATAACCCCTAAATTGTCTTTTAAAATAATTTTTCTTTAAAAACCAAAAATGCCTTTTCCCCAATTTGAAAAATTTTATTTTTAACTGATTTAATGGGGAAAGTTCCTTTGGTTATTAAATACAACAAAAGCACAACAAACTAAAAGACATATTTAAAAGTTTTCTATTTACCACTATAGCTTAAATCCCCAAACCTTCACTATAAGCTACAAAGTAGGAAAATGTGTCATCTCTCCTTAGAACAGCAGCTAAGTCATGTGAGAGTCTTATGTAAACATCAAGAACTTTGAAAAGTGTCAAAACACAATAGCAAAATCCAGCCCTCCCATATACTACTGATGCTCATTTCATACAAAAACAGCCTGCTGGTTTTTCAATTCCCTTTAGCCTTCAATATAAACATCATAATCATACATGCCTAAGCATGTGTATATTTTAGAGTGTGCACTTAGCATGTACTAGGCCCTGGCTTTAATCCCCAGCACAAACATGCACACTGGCACAGACACACATGAAGGATCAATAAATCACTTACATCTATCCTCCATTCCTAAAAAAAGACAAGAGGAAAACCATCTTCACAATATAGCAATCTAAGAAAAGCTAACTGATCGCACATAGTTGGTACACACACACAATCCCAGCACTCTGAAGGCTAAGGCAAAAGAGCCACAAGTTGGAAGCCAGCCTGGGATACATACTGAACTCAAGGCCAACCTAGATTATATAATGAGGTTATTTTTTAAAAGGCAAAAAAGGAGGGGATTTAAAGTCTTCTGTGTCCATATTATTTACATTAATAAATCAGTAAGTCTATATGCAAATAAGCAAAATCCTCTGGCGACTCAATTCTTGGGCAGTTCCACAGCAATGTATAATACAAGTACACAAGCTCGACTTGTTTCATCTAGAACATCTAAAATTTGTAACTGGCACTTAAAATATTTCATGAAAGTTACAGAGTATAAGGAATTATTTTGCTACAAAATAAACTACAAACAGAAGAGTGACATTACTACATGGGCTGCAGCTCAAGATCAGTACATATGTACCTAATAGCCTCATTAATCTCACAATCATAGTGACGTGACTATGACTAAAGTGGCCCAGATCTGAATGAGAAGGTATTAAGGAATGGACCACAGAGCCTGGGAGACTCTGAGAGAGACAAAAGGGAAAAGAGGGTCCTAGAGCAAAGTGGCTGACACTGTTATTTAACTACTCAATTTTAAAAATTCATACAACTTAAAAGTGAAAACACTGTAAAAGACTGTTTAGGTTGATAACTTACAATACCTGCCACCCAAATTGAAAACTTTATGTAGACTCCTAAACTGCAATGACACTCAGAATAGTGAATGTCCCCCAGAAAAAAAAAAAAAAAGCCTGGTAAAAGTCATACACAAGTTAAAGCATATAAGCAAGAAGTTTCTCCAAATTAATTTAGTATTCTCTCCTGTCAGAGGTAAAGATCATGTATGTATCATCTACCTGTACATCCCTCAAACCTAGCACATAGCACGCACGCATAGAATGAACATGTACCTTCATAGGTCTGTGGGCCCAAACTATATGACTGAAAACCTATGAAATTCTGAAGATTACAAACTCTACATAAGTTACAAACAAAACCAAACCTTGACAGGTGATTTTGCTTCAAGTTTAGTTATTCACCAGAGACTATTTTTACTTACAGCACAACATTTAGTTAAGTGAATTTTCTCAAGCTTTATTTACTGTATGGAAATCGATTATGTTTAACAAACATTTAACACAACCCAACCCACGTTTCAGGATTTATCTCAGGATTAATACTGGCTCTAAAAAGTAAGTTGACAGTATAGTTAGTCTGATTAGCTGGTTAAATAATCATGAGAATTGGTGGTCAGGGTTATGGGATTGATTCTTCAAAGCAATCAAGCCCATAATGCCTTTTTCCCCTCCACAATTTGAAAATATAATCCTATACTCCAGCCAGCTAAAAATACGAGATAGCACATATGCGAGCGACTATGCACATGGGTCCAGCCATGTAGGTGAAGAGTTGGCATAAATCTATCATCAGCCCTTTACTGATGGCAAGTGAATTCTGTCATCTCCAAATGTGAAGAACAATTCTTTAAACAGCCAACTATGACCAGAGAAAGCTTCTCCAATGCACGGCAGCATGAATGCAACCTAAATATATTGGTTTTGTTTGTTTTTTTACTCTTTTAGTACTGTAATTTGCTAATGGACTCTATGGAATTCTCAGACACATGCTATAGAATAAGCTTTACTCGAAAATTCAAATGATTCAAGGAAAAAAAAAATCAATATCCACAAAGATTGTACTCTTCTATGTTAGCTTCAATCCTAATAAGAGACTGTAGGAATAGGAGACAACTAATAACCATCAAAAGACCTAATGGAAAATTTAGAACTATACCACAAAAATGTTTCTCTGATTAGAAGTGGAATTAAACCAAGGAACAAAAGGACCTGCATTCCATATTCACTATTTTCATCTGCTCAACTTCCCCGTTCCCACTTACTGTGTAATACACATAGTTCCTTCTTCTTGCTATTACTGGCCATTTCAAAAAGATACAAATACTCTAGCACATAACTTAAAAATTGGTTTTCGGGACCCAAGTTTTGCTTCCACAATACATACAAACAAACCTACTGATCCTCAACGCATCTTAAGTCAGTAAAAACATACTCATCCTGAATGTGGCTACTCTGCAATCATTGTCTGAGGAAATGAGAATGCACCATCTATCAGTATTAAATGGATGGACGATCTCTAACCTTAAAACAATAAATAACACAATCACAATTTTAGAATCTAATGTTATTTTTAAATGTAATTCAGTAGTGAAACACCAGGATCTAAAGAATACTATAGCAATACAGCAAATAACATTAAGTAAATTCACAATATCCAATATCTGATGTATAATTATTGCTAGACTACCCTGCATTTGTCAGGTATGTTAATAATTGTGTCCATCACAATTTTTAGATTGTATTGGAACATCTATTCATAGAAATTTCTTCAGTGCTCACACAAACGGAAGACTTATAAAAATGCTCACAAATGTTCTGTATTTGAACAATAAGCTATAACTTGAATGCATTCAGACCTGTAGCAGGCTGTTGCTGCTGTGTAAGTGTTGCAGCCATGGCAACGGCGGCTGCGTTTGGCATGGTACTGAAGGGTGTGGGTCCAGTGGTAACTCTGGGTGTATTCTGCCACTTCTTAGCTTCTGCTCGCCTTGCCTCAAACACATCTACGGCATCCCCCAAGAACATTTTCCTGTAGCCAAGGTACTGTTCTTTGAGTACCTGAAGAAATAAGGAGAAAAAGTTAATCATGTTCCATTAAACATGAAACATAAGAATAACTAGGAGATAAAATTACCAACGATCAGATATTGTCAATATTATACACTCCACCTGAACTAAAACTTAAGAAATTAGCAATATATGTCCACATGGGAAGTGAAGAGTTTGAGAGTTTTCTCACTCCTTTATAATCTGCTGTCTAAAATATTTTGGCTTTGTAAAACTACTTAGCCTCAACTAAGTTTAACCAAACTGAGAAGTAGTTAAAATAAGTACTACAGTTTTTCATGAAAAATTTCCTTCAACTGACCAACTTTCTCATAACCTTGAAAAGTCAGCACTATACATAAACATCAGTACTTTAAGAAGGCTCAAATAAACAAATGCTAAAGTAAATGTCAGAACTCACACAGAGGTGGAAAGGTAGAAAGAAGAGCTTCTACTTTACTGCTGTACAATGAGATAGTAACACAAATCTAGCTTTTTCTTGACTCTGAAACTTTTTTTTTGAGACAGGGTCTCACTTTGTAGTTCAGGCTGGCCCTGAGCTCAGCCTCAAACTCACATCACAGCAATCTTCCTGCCTCTGCCTCCCGAGTGCTGGGATTACAGGCATGAGCCACCACGCCCGGCACTGTGGTTTGTGGTACTGATTGCTACTGGGCATGAGTCTCCACGCCCAGTATTGTATGTGGTTACTGAGGATCGAACCTGGGTCCTTGCGCTTGCAAGACAGGCACCGGAACCACTGAGCTAAATCCCCAGCCCAACTCTGAAACTTTTAAGTTCGTAAATTCAGAGAAAGAAAATTACCAACTTACCTGGTGTGAATATACTGACAAAGTTAGAGTTCTTAAGTATTTTCATTAAATATTTAAATTAATATTAAATATATTTAAATCAGCTTTATTTAGATAAGTCATATATCACTTTTTGAAGAGATGTAGAATTTTCACACCTATTGCCTTTCTTTTTTGTTTTTGGTTTTTTGAGACAGGGTCTTGCTTTGCAGTTCAGGCTGGTCCTGAATTCAGCAATCCTCCTGCCTCTGCGTCCTGAGTGCTGGGATTATAGGTGTGAACCACCAGGCCCCGGCACTGTGGTATGTGGTTACCAGGGATCGAATGGGGACATTGCACTTGCAAGAAATGCACTGGACTACTGAGCTTAATTAAATCTCTGGCCCCTCTATCTTTCTTAACAAAAATAATATCAGTGACTGGTTGAAACAGCAGACTTAAAAAATTTTATTGTTGGGTCGGGGATTTAGCTCAGTGGTTCCGGCGCCTGTCTTGCAAGCGCAAAGAAGCAGCTTCGATCCACCGATAACCGCATACAATACTGGGCATGGAGACTCATGTTCAGCAGCAACCAGTACCACATACTACAGTGCTGGGCGTGGTGGCTCACACCTGTAATCCCAGCACTCAGGAGGCAGAGGCAGGAGGATTGCTGTGATGTGAGTTTGAGGCTGAGCTCAGGGCCAGCCTGAACTACAAAGTGAGACCCTGTCTCAAAAAAAAAAAAAAAAAAATTTATTGTTAAAGTCCTGAGTTTTATCCCCCAGTGCAGAAAAAAGGAAGAAAAGAAAAAGAAAATTTTCATAGTTTCATAGCTATTGTTCTTTTTGTGTGAATGTCCATATTTAATGCTGAAGTTCCAAACTTTGCTACCTTTAATATGGACTAAAGTGAACCTGCTAAAAACTGAAAATTGGAGAAAATGGGAAGTCAGAAACAGAGAATCTGATGTAAGAAAACAAGCTTTATTATTGATCTCCCCTAAATCCATCATTCCCCTTTCTGTGCACATTCCCATGAGTGTGGCATCAGTATCTCAAACACTGCAAATCTACTTAATGTAATAATAATCTCCTTCAGAGACTAGAAAAACACATTTTTTTTAAGAAAGCTGATATTAGCCATAATACATAATTCCTAAAACTCTCGAATTTGTTAATGCCACTGGAGGCTGAATAAGGTATTCAAGTCTATGTCAACAGATTGACAAAAGACAAGAGGAACAAAAATAGCTCTTGTAAAAGATTTTTATAAGAAATCAAAGTCTAGAATTTATAGTTGGCTGGCTCACTAAACTAAGATGAAAATAAATGCTAACACATCAAATTTAATTGTGTGCTTGGCATGCTTTGGTTCTTAGGAATGCACCAAAAAAAAGATAAGTCAAACGGTCATGTCCCGGTTATTCACACAAACTTTGGTTTGACTATTTTATGGTCAAGTAACAAGTACAAACAAGAGAAGAGAAAGTCTGAAAAACATACAAATTTACACCTAGGATGTACTTTAAAAGTACTTCAGAAATGGATGAACTTGTATGTGGAGAAATGATAAATTTAACAGGATCTTGATGATGGCTGAAATTAAGTGGTAGAATACAATCATTCATTATAATAGCATTCTAATTTTATGTTTATTAGAAAATTTTCATATTAAAAATTAAGGGGAAAAAATCAGCACAACACTGACTTCAAAGTGCCAACACACAATCATCATTAGCAGTTTTAAAAAACTAAAATAATACTTATTACAGACCAACACCATTCTCAAGGAACTCTGATAAAATTTTGTCCTTTAACAATTATTTTAAAAATTTGGTTTAGAGTTTAAAGTCTATTAAAAGCAAATGGATAAAAGTGTGTTAATATTTCAAAAAGGATGAAATTTAAATGATTAAATCTAAAAAACGTTTGTTACCATGCATCAGATTAAAATAAGTACAAAAATAATTTCCATTAAACTATGAGACCCACCTTGACATAAAAACAGCCATTTTGTTAAAAGCCTCCATTTTATATCCTGTGAACCCAGAACTTGTCTCCTTAGGAACTGTCCACTCAACCGATGTGCACTGCCACAGACTGTAGGTTTTTAGAATGTACTAGTCTATGGTAACCAGTGATCTAACTGCTGCTATTGGCTTCCATCACGACTCGCTTTTGCACTTTAACAGTAGAATGATCTAATCGCTCCTGCATAAAAACTACCTAGTAACAAGTGGGGATGATAACAGATTTTCCCTTTAAATACTACACCTCAGTTTACCCCTTTGCCTTCTTTCACATGAAAAAATGGCCCTCAGCTGAGTAATAAAGTTTTTGGTTGGATCCCGTCATATTCTGAGAGACTGTCTCGGTGAGAGCTGGTCCAAACAAAATTATTCTGTAACATTATATTTTTTCCTTTTGGAGACAGAGTCTTTCAGCTAGTGCAGGCTGGCCTTCAATTCATGGTGATCCTCCTGCCTTAGCTTCCCATGTGCTGGGATTATAGGTATGTACCGCCTCACCCTGTGAGGTTAATTTATATACTCAAATCTGGCTGCTCTGAATTTTTAAGGATTTTTTCTGGACGACATGTAATTCTTAATTTAGTTACACTGGCTTTGTTAACTGGAAAAAGTAGTTAAACTTAACACTTTAACTACATTAAAAAGTGTAAAACCTAACATATAAAGATCAAAATATTTAGTGATAAATTATTTTAAATTAAAATATAATAAACATAAAAGGAGAAATGTTACCAAGCTTTCTAATACAGTAGCCAAAATTTAAAATATAAAGTTAAGACAGTGCCCAAAGATTTTGCTAATATTTATTTTCTGTACTACTATTTATAGTGGTAGAGATAGAAACAACCTAAACATTCAACAGAAGATGTGAAGTTACACAATCACTAGAAAAAAAAAACAAAACAGACTGTCTAAAACACTGGAATCTTTTAAAAAATAATTTTAGCCAGGCTTGGTGGCTCACACCTTTAATCCCAGCACTCAAGAGGCAGAAGCAGGAGGACTACTGTGCTGATGGGCTACACAGTAAGTTTAGAGCCAGCCTGAACTACAAAGTGAGATTCTGTCTCAAAACAACTAAAAAAAAAAAAAAAAAAAAAAATCAAAATCTATCAATGTTTGTATAGGAACATGATTATGGACTATGATAGTCATACTCTTTTCCCCTATATATAATCTGACCTATTTCTTCAATGAGCAAGGCCACCCGAGGTCCCAAATGAACAAATACTTGGGTCTAGATATGCAAACAGATCAACCTGTAGTGAAAACTTACCTTCACATTTTCGTGAATAGACTGAAGTTGTGCAGCTAAAGCTACAAACGTTTGATATATTTTCTGCATAGCCATCGACAAATCTATAAAAGAAAATTATATTATCACACAAATACATTATAATCAATTTTATTTTTCTATTATTCATAGGTATGGTTACTGTATAGGAGGAAAAACCACAATAATAACAAGAAAATAAAAATCACAAAAATCCTCCAGCAATGTTCCTATGGCCAGCTAGAGAAGATAGCAGATTAAAAAGATTGAAAAAATGTTTGCATGGTCCAGGGATTTAGCTCAGTGGGTCCAGCACTGGCCTTGCAAGCACAAGGTCCCTAGTTCAATCCTCATAACCACATACAACAAGGCCAGTCATGGTGACTCACACCCACCAGCAATCAATACCACATACCACAGCGCTAGGCATGGTGGCTCATGCCTGTAACCCCAGCACTTGGGAAGCAGAGGCAAGAGGATTGCTGAGTTGGAGGCTGAGTTCAGGGTCAGCCTAAACTACAGGGCGAGACCCTGTTTCAAAAAAAAATGTTTGCATTAGTAATTTGAGAAGAGGGAAGGCCTAGGCTTTCCCTTTTGATTACCACAGTAACTTCTAAATAAAACAGTTTATATTTATAAGAAATAAAGATCTAATCAAAGACTTTTAAGGAAATTTTCTTAAAACAGTTTAAGTTACCTTGTTATACATAACTTTATACTTACTATACAACCATAGTTTAATTCTTACTAATAAAATAATAGTACCAGTCCAAAAAAAAAAAATCAATCATACTGAGCATGTTACCTTGAGGAGTTATGTGTGAATTATTTGCTTGAGTGGCAAGATGGTTTTCTAGTTCTTCAATCTGTTGTCTGTACTGTTGAAGCTGTACCTCAAACTGCTGAACCAAGATTCTGAAATAGCTATAAAAATATCAAAACAGATCAAAAATTTTAAAATATTCAAAATAACAAATAAATGATTTATCTCGAGTAGAAATTTCAAATTAGTTTGAGCACATGCCACAGATGTTATCACTGAAATGAAAACCCAAACACTGTAAATCATTATTCCCATTATGAGAGACAAATCCCAAGTAAGACTAGTCCACAAAATAAATTAAACTCCTTGCAAGGTTGTACAAGACGAGCAAAGACTGAATAACTATTATAGATAGGAAGAGACTACAGAGAAATCCACAAATAAGTGCAATCCAGTAGGAATCTGGAACAAAAAAATATTTATTGATTAAAAAAATGAATCAGTAAAATTTCAGTAAGTTCTGTGGTTTGGTGAGTAAAACTATACCAGAGCTAGCTTCCTATTGTTGATAATTATTCTATAGATTAATGCTTATCAGGAAATTTTTGTACTATTTTTAAAGTTTTTTATAAGTTTAAAGTAAGTCTGAAATAAAAAGCTGATTAAAAACTTAACTGTCAACCCGATTATATAACCAAATACCTACATTTTCAGCAACAAAAGAAATATAGGAATATATAGAGCTTAAAAAAATCAGCCCACCCAAATTTAAAGACCCAATTCAAAAATGGGCATCTGAAATGAACAAACATTTTTTAGAGGAAGAAATAAAAGCAGCTAAGAAGCATATGAAGAAATGTTCAACATCACTAGTCATTCGAGAGATGCAGATGAAAACAACATTAAGATTTCATCTCATTCCGCAAGGAATTAGCTTCCTCAGAATTAGCCAGCAACAAATGTTGGCGAGGCTGTGGAGAAGAAGGACCCTGCTCCAGTGTTGGTGGGAATGTAGACTCGTACAACCCCTATGGAGATCAGTTTGGAGATTCCTCAAAAAACTAGTTAGAGGCGCCATTTGACCTGGTCATCACTCTGCTAGGTATATACATAAAAGAACTAAAAGACTCATATCACAGTGACATATGTGCATCCATGTTTATAGCAGCTCAGTTTGTGATTGCTACATCTTGGAAACAACCAAAATGTCCATCAACTGGAGACTGGATAAAGAACATGTGGGTTCTTCTACAGAATGGAGTATTATTCTGCCATAAAAAATGATAAGTTTGAATCATTTATACTTAAATGGACATACCTCAAGGACATCCACATGAGTGAAATAAATAGGTCACAGATATGTAAATATCACATGTTTTCTCTGGTATGAGAAAATAATGATGTATATGAGTTCTAGAAAGTAAGTCACATATTGTGAAATAGAAAATACTCCAAGCGAAATGGGGTAAAGAGGGAAAAATGATGTGATTGTAACAAAAAAAGAAACAGTTTATGCATATAGGGGGTGGGGGGTGTAGGGTGGGCAGCGCTATGGGGAAAAAATGAGAACTGAGTTGTATTATATACTGGTACAAATTTTCATTGTTGAGTGCAATCATGGCCTGTATATGTAATCTACCAATAAAGATTTCAATGAAAAAAAAAAAAATAGAGGTAAGTATGGATAGCACTGAGCACACTGCTTAGAAAAAGCATAGCTGGAAGTGGTGGCACATGCCAATAATCCCAGCACTAAAACAGTTATATATTGTGATATCCCATCTCAAAAACCCAAAAGACAAAATCTATATCATATTTACAGAAAGCAGATAGATACACAAGCTGAATGATCCAACAGTTAGCTTTATCTTTTACTTGTATCTGCATTTTCTAATTTTTTTTCCCCCTAAAGATTTATTACCTATGTAAATAAAAGCTATGAAAGTCAGAGTGGTGGCACACACAAGAAAGCCAAGATAGGAAAATTCTTTATGTTCAAGGGCAGTCTGTACTATGTGGCTGGGTCCTATCTTTAAAAAAGAAAGAAAAAAGGGCTTTGCAAGTAAATGAAAAGGTTTGACTATATTTGGTATGCTTAAGGGATAGAATTATCACAAAATTATTAATCTGAAAGTTTTAATGGGTAAAAACTTAATTTTATTATATGAAAAATATATTAAAACGGAATAAAACCTGTAAGTAATACTTAAGAAGTTCAACTGTTTAACAATGGTTAAAAGTTCGGGTCTTGGGCCAGGGATTCAGCTCAGTGGTTCTGGAGCCTGCCTCACAAGATCCCTGGTAACACATATCACAGTGCTGTGCAAGGTGGCTCACACCTGTAATCCCAGCACTAGAGAAGCCGAGGCAGGAGGACTGATGTGAGTTCAAGGTTAGCCTGGGCTACACAGTGAGCTCAGGGCCAGCCTGAACTACAAAGTGAAAAGAAAGAAAAGAAAAGAAGAAAGGAAATGAAAAGAAAGAAAGAAGGAAGGAAGGCAGGCAGGCAGACAGACAGACACAGACAGAAAGTTAGTTCAGCTCTTAGCTTTCACTAACCTTTCAGTCCTGGGGTCATTAGAAGTAAATTTTAAAATCCATATAAAGTGCTAATTAACACAGCCTTTCCACAGAGTAATTAAAACTTTTTGGCTACCATATTATCACCATTCTGCTTTCTTTTCAAATTCTGGAGACAGAACTTCACATATCATACCATGGCAAGTATTATCTGAGTAACATTTCTAGAGGTTGTTCTGCTACCTTAAAAATGAGAAATATTAGTTTCTAAAAACCCAGTAACTTACTCAGCAGGAGCTGTATTTTCATGCTGTAGTCCAGGTGGTGTTTTCTGAGTTCTTAAAGCTATTTCAGCATTCTTTAACTCCTAATACACCAGAAATTCAAAAAATAAAATAAAGTTAATTAAGACTATGCCAAAAAATGTCAATCTCTGGACTGACATTTCAAACAATATCTACCAGTAGGAATGTTATGCTTTAATAACAATATAGACAAAGCGATTTTACAAGGCTCTAAAACTTCTTCCAAGAAAAAACAAACTAAACTTTTATCAGACTATGAAAAAATTATACTGAATGGTTGATATACTTTAACTATAGGTTTAACATTCACAAAATTAATTCATCCACAGTAAAAGTTTGCTGCTATTTAAAAACCTTTAATATACAAATGCAGCGAACACTTTTTTAAAAAGACAAGCAGATATAACAACACTGGAACTGAGACTGGTAACCTTTACCCTCCAGGTGCTTCCTACCCAGCACTCTGCTAAAGGCTTTATACTATCTTGACCAGGCCCGTATAATAACCATTAGCTAGTGTTTCATTTTTCACACTTGAAGAAATGGGAGTCCTGAGACATAACTGCCCAATGACATGGCGTCTGAAGACCCAAGACCTGAACAAGGGCAGCCCAATTCTCTCACGCCACACACATTGAACCACTCCTGCATGGCCTTCTACATTCCTCAATGCCATGTCTAAATTCTACTCAACGGTTTTTCATCGCTAGTATTCTAGTTTAACCATTCACATTCTACATTCCTATCATTTCACTGGTTTTTCAATTTCTACCTAAGTATCCCTTATTTTCAGAACACAGTACTTTAACTTAAGCCTTGTAGCATATTTCCCTAACGTGTTCCTTCCTGCCTGGTGGTACACATTCCATTGGGCAGCTTGTACTACTGGGGGTACAAATAGATCTACCCACTTTTATTGGTCTCTGTACTAATAAAGTTAATAAAAAGCATACATGTTCAATCAGAAGTTCAAGCTGCCCAACAAACAAAACATATAAATTATGGTTCATCTATGTATTAAACTGCCACACTGAAACTGTTAAGTTTGTAACTATTATTTGCATTTCATTCTGTACTCTTGAACTTGACTCTATCCACCAACTAACTGTCATGCAAATGTCCTGAAGACGTATGAATCTTTTAAGACAGACATTTGCCAGGCTCAAACTCTCTTCACATTAAAATGCTTGCCTGTGTCATGATTCATTGCTGTCCTGTCCTTCCTTCCTCCCTACTAGGGAATGCAGACACATTTCTACTCAACACAAAGATACCCTAGTTTGGATGAATGAAAAAGTGCGCACCAGAACCTCTGTGCCCCTGCCATGCCTTATGTAACTTGCTAGAATAAACCTTTTGATTCCTAATGTTTTAAGGGCCTGATACATTTTTTTTTTAAATGTTCCCTGAACGACTAGACAACTAAACTCAATTTCATTGTTTAAAATGCATAACACATTAAGCCACTAAGCACCAATTCTATCCAAAAAGAATGAATCCTCCTTAGTCAAATTTAAAATATTACACAAAAAAGGAAGTACATAAAAGAGACTTTGCTGCTATGAAGATTTCTGTGTGCATAGGTGCTCACTAGAATACCGATTATTTCCCAGAATAGCAAAGACAATGTTTGTGGTTAAATAAGATTAATTTCACAACAGATTCAGAACATTTTTTGCAATGGTATTTCATTAGACTCTGAGTAGAGTACCAATAATTTCTTTACAGATAGATCAAATTTTTCTTTTCTTAAGGAAACTTTTGACCCTAACCCTCTTATTTCTTTGCTACTTTTACGCTAAATCTTTTATTTCATTTGCTCCCTACTGATTTTTACCTATAAAACACAATTAACAAGTTAGCTACATATTAAAGGCTCTACATATTACTTGTGAATGAAACAATCTAATTTTAGTTACAATGGCTCCCATTAGAGTGATTATTTCTCTCATTTAATTCCTCCATTATGGTGCTGTCATTTATTTACAACTTATTTTACACATGAAATTGATAAATTCATGTAATGAATGGATGGAGCCTAGTCTCCTATCTAAAGGGTAACTACATTTTACTTCTCCTATAAAGCATTCATCTAGTGAAAAAGGAAAAATAAATGGAAAGAAAACAAGGGGGATGTTCATATTTAACCAGAGAATTTTAAATATTCTATAACCGTTAACTTAAAGACATACATACATGGCCTTAAAAATGTTAAATTAAAATACTATCGCTTCACTTATGATGACAAAAAGAGCATGCTGATAAACTCACAGTAAAAAGGATTACTACATCAAATTTATTTTAGATTAGGAACTTTTTTTTGTTGTTTTCTGAGGCAAGGTCTCACTATATCATTCAGGCTGGTCTTGATCTTACTAGCAGCCCAGGCTGGCCTCAAATTTATGATAAGCCTCCTACTTCAGCCTTCCAAATGCTGGGATTACAGGTGTGAGCCACATGTCCTGCCAAGAATAATTTTAGGGAAGGGTATCTATACCTTTGTGATGACATCAAATGCACTTCCTAATTACAATATATTAAATACAAGTAAATCATCTATCATCATTCTACCTCCTCACTCTGTTACATTCATTATATAGTTTATGTTATGCCAGAGGGGGGAAAATAAGTCAGGAACACATGACAGAAGATACTGGGGTCATGGGCCAGGGATTTAGCTCAGTGGCACCATCACTTGCAAGTCCAAGGTCATGAGTTCAATCCCCAGGTACCACCACCAAAATTTAAAAAAAAAAAAAAAATTACAGTCATTACTATTTTTATTAACTAAAATCTTACCCAAGACTCCTAAGTTATCAAGCTTAATATCTACAAAGCATTTAATTTCTATATGATAATTGAGAGGTTATAAATATTTTCTGGTTATGTATCTTTCCTCTTGTTATAAAAGATCAATTTAGCAGATACTCTTGTGAAGCAAAAATAGTTAAGGGCATAAACTCTAAAACTGGATTTACAGGTTTTGAATTCAGGATTTTCAACTCATTAACAGAGTCCTCTGCCTGTTTTATTTATGTAATGAGGATAACAATACTTATTTCAAAAAGCTGTCATGAAAACTAAACTAGGTACTAGCTACAAACTTTGCCAAGTACTGCCTTGTGAATAATAAACACTCATTAAAAACTAACAATTATTATGGCAATTTAAAAGTATATAAGTATCTAAATTTCTTATAGTGTTTTATATGAAATAATTAAATTTTTATTTTCAATTTAGAAGAAATCCTATCCTATGGCATAATGGCTGTAAGTCAGTATACCTGAGCAGTTTCTACTTTCAGTTTGTCGATATTCAGAGTGTTCCTTTGTAACCCACTGGCAGCCAATGACAGAAGCTGTTTCAGAGCTTTAATATCTTCTTGTACTTTAAGCATTGCTTTTGAAGACATTCTACTAATTTCTTCTTGAACTTGTTTCTGCTCCTTCACAAATTTCCTACAAAAAATAAAAACTAACTTAAAAAAAAAATACACTTTGTTTTTACAGAAAAAAAAATAGCATATTTATAACACTTTGGTCAGAGTTTGTTTTAAAAAACAATCTAAAGCATCATTTATTAATTCACATTTTTTAATAAAATGGCAGTTACCCAACTTTAATTTCTATTTTGCTGCTTTCTGGTTTTTAAAATTTTAGCCAGTTAAAATGTTTAGAAAGAAGAAATATTCCTTCTATAATATATTCTAGAATTCTTCAAATATTAATTATCTAATTATGTTCAATACTTACTGTAGATTTTCAACATCTTGGCAAATGACAGGAGGCAGATTTTCATCTTTCAATGCTTTACTATCCCTATGAAAAAAGCCACAAGTGTATTAATACCAATGAGATTTGTACAAGCTGACGTCTGTTTTATTAGAGTATGTGTTACAATATGAGAAAAATGTAACAAATATTCTCAACTCACAGCTTCACAGGATTTCAAATTCTTTATAAAGAAAAATAAAATTCTTAATCTATAAAATTATTTTAGCAACTTGACATCGAGATTTCTTATGTAACACATTATAAATTCACTTTTAAACATTTAACTAAATGTCTAAACAAAATTAAACATTATACATGAGATGCGAAACTAAGCTTCCTCCTGGCTTAAAGATACTCACATTTTCCTCAGTTCAAGAACATTAAAGCATTTATAGACATACCTTGTTTAAGGACCAAGTTCCTTTCCTAGGACTAGGTCATTAAATGAATTAGTAGCTAAATGAAGAATTTTATATAGTATGTATATTACAATAATCAGAACAAATAAATAGTTCAAGAAACCTAATTTAATAAGTTTGCTTTTATTTGAAAACTTATAGATAGTACTGTAATACAGGAGTATATAAAACTAGGAGAGTATGTGACAGTCAACAAAAATTACAGTACTATATGGCACTGAAGAAGCCACCATCAGGCTGCACTGCTACTCGAGCTCCTGTGTTTTAAGTCCAAGTGCAGCCCTACGTCTAAGTAGTGGGGAAAAAGTCCAAATACTTAAGACAAGAGTTAAATAGAGGATAACTGTATTAAAGTCTGTAAAATTTTTCATGAGATGATCAAAACATGTTTTATAACTTTAATTTGTCCTTCAACATACGTGAGAATGGAAAAATATAACTAAGTGATGTAGAGATTAAGAGAATCACAAATAATGAGAATAGGGATAACTAAAATTTGACCGGCTGTAACGGAATCACAAGATTCAAAATCTCAGACAGACCTCAGTGTCCCTCAGCTTCTTCATTTAAACTTTCAAGGTTTTGGGGTTTCAGATTAGGGATGCTCAACTTGTAAATTCTCTCATTAAAAATTCCAAAATCCAAAAACTCCACATTCTGATTACTTTTTGTGTTTCAAATATTTTGGATATAATCTGAAATAAGCTAAAATATACACAAGATGTTTTGTAAGGATTCAATGTGATCATTTATTTATATGTTTTATTTGATGTAATATAAACTAGATGAGAAAATATAACTGGTAATAAAAATATAAAAATAATGATCATCTTCATGCCCACAATCAATGAACACAGCAAGAATTAAAAGGCTACCGGCATGATGAGTTTTACATATATATGACTGTGTACATAAATCAATGGTACAGCTCATGCTCATCATGCACAAGGCTCTGGGTTCAGTATCTAGTAACTTCTTCACAACAGCAAATACATGGTATTTTGCACTAATCTGTATTATATGTAAAACTGCTAATTACTTTCCTAGAAATAGTTTAAAAATTTTGAAAACTAAAAATTGAAGATTTAACCTTTTATCTTCTTGCTAAAACATGTATTTAATTTTTAATGAACAGTAGTTTTAAAAAATGTTTTACTGCTAAATGTGTACTTGGTTATATTTACTTTCCTTTCTTTTTTTTCCAAGACAGGGTCTTGTTCTGTAGTTCAGGTTGGCCTTGAACTCACCATGTAGCTTCAAAGTCACAACAGTCCTCTTGCCTCAGCTTCCTCAGTGCTAAGATTACAAATGTGCCTCACTAAGCCTATCATTTCTTTACTTTCAACTATAATATCTGTCTTCAACTTATTACATAAAACTCTTAATCAAAATATATTACATTACATACTTACTCTGGTCTTGTTCCAGTCTTATCACCTACAAAATTCAAGAAACTTCATGAATAAATACGTAATTTAACAATGTATTCTAAATATATCTTAAATTAAACACAAAGATGTGTGTGCTTGCCTTGTAAGCATTCTGTAGGGTAGTGTCATGAATTTAGAACACAGTATTATCATGCAGATGTTTATACATAAGAAGACATGTTACATAACTGGTTTGCATTAACTTCTTTCAAGACCAAGAATCTTTTCTCAATTGTTCTTTTATATATAATATCTGGTATGGGGTTTACACTCTACCAGATCAACTCAGATAGCTTATATCTAAAGCCCTATCAGGATCAAATACTACACTGTCAAATTAGTTCAACTTCTCTAGTCTAGCAATCCCTAAAAACAACTGTCTCATTTTATCTTTCCATCTACTGCAAGAGCACCTCTGGAATCAGAATCTCAACAAGACACACAACAGTTTTAAAGTATGTTTTTGCCAGTCATGTAACTGAAAAATGTTACTTCACTGTAATTTTAAAATTGTCATTTTACATATTACTGCCAAAGTAAAACATTTTCTTGTCAGATCAATGTATTTCTTTTGTGAATAACCTTTTCATGTGATTTGTTCAGTTTTCTTGAGATATTTTTCTAACTCATTTCTGGAGCTGTTTCAACATTAAGTGAAACAATTCTGGCTCATATAGATCATACCTGATGATTCCTTTTAAATTAGGGTGAGGTAAAATGTATCTTGATTTTAAAGATATTAAAGTGCCAGGAAATAAGCACCTAAACAAGCAATATTTTCGTTTGGTGGGGGAACTACTGGGGGTTGAATTTAGAGCCTTGTGCATGCAAGACAAGGGCTCTATCACTAAGTTACATCTCTTCGTATGCTATTTTATAGACAGAATTCACTTAGCTCTCTATGATCCTTCTGCTCAGCCTCTAAATAGCTGGGATTATAGATATGTTATCATGCCTGCCAAGTATTTTTTTTTTTTCCCAGTACTGGGAATTGAACTCAGGACCAAGTGCTTGCCAGGCAAATGCAGGCAATTTACTTTTAATATCATTTGCTTTCAACTTTGTACAAGGAGTCTCACAATTTTACCTCTTCCAGCAGATTATAATCATTTTCATGGAAATATGAAAATATTTCATTAGTTCTAAAATACTTCTATCATATTTAAAATTTTTTGAAATTAGCAACCGCTCAAATGATATATAAGTTTTGAACTTAATCTTTATTAGATATACTGGCCTATTAATTCTTCAAAAGGGCCAATTCTTGGGCTTTTCTCCATGTTATACCTCTCTAATGGAAACTTTTATTTTCTACTCTTCTCTATCTGGTTAAATCTCATTGATACTACAGGTCCAAAGTTAAGTAATATAGCTAGCAGTAAAAGGAGATTGGCTATAGATTAACAAAGACTCCTTTGTCAGATTTAAAAGATTAAAGGGAAGTAGGATGTGGGATGTAGGATTTATTCTTTTTGTTCAATTCTAGCTTATGCATACCTTGAAAGCAGGATGATGGGAACAGTGTTAAGGGAGAAGGAAAATTAATTTATTACATTTCTCTCACTCCTTTCCAAAATAAAACAAATGAAACAAGCACTTCACTGAATTACTAACACTGACAAATGCTTCTGATGTGTTACAGGAGCAAGAACTGATTATAAAATATATGTATCATGATCCCAATTTTAAAATACGTATTACTACAGTCATCAAGGTAGCTTATACAAATCTAAGGTATCTACAAAAATTAAACTTTAAATGTTCAATACAATCTGTGAAATATTAATAATGTAAGCCAACTTAAAAGTCTCCTACTGAATATAAGACTAGTGAGCACTCAGATATAGAAATTTTGAGTAACATGCAAGTTTGCTTAGACGATAAAACTATAATAATATACTTACTCTTTTTATCTGATGAGCTACTAAAATCTATACCACCAAGGCCTTCACTGCCTACGGTTGAAGGGGCTACTGTAGTTCCCAAGTTCAAGCCTAAAGCACTCTGTCCAAGTCCTGTAAATATAGCAAACATCATTTACCAATTCCACTGAGACTTATTAATAGTCTTCCCTGACTAAGAACACTCAAATGCTTTTAATTTAGGTCCCAGAGTTTCTGTACTTAATTCAGGCAAGTAAGGTACAAGTCTAGAAAATACTTTTGGCAAAGACAGATAATCACGCTTAGATGATTAACAATGGTTAACATGTATTCAGGATAATGTGATGTTTCATTATTAAAAGGGTCAGAATGTATTTAATTTGATAAATAGGGATATTCAGTTTTTGTCATTTTTAAACTTTTCCTGTAAGCAATTTCAGTTGATATATTTTGAAATGAATACATGGTATCTTCCAATCCTATCTGGGAACTACATATTTTTAAATAATGTAGTGTGAATTTCTAAGATGTAAGTAAAATATACATCAAGTACAAATGAACACTCCACTGTTCTTCCCAGAATGTATTTCTAAAATATAGCTAAGATAGTCTATTATACATAAAAAAATTTATTGGACAATTCAGTTTATATACTAAAAGGAAAACATACTGCATTAAAGTGATTAGCTCAAAAAGTTAGAATACAGACAACATAAATTTAAATATAAAAACCATTCTAGAGAATAAATACTACTAATTACCTGACGTTGCTGGGTTTGTACTCTGGAAAAGTGAGCCTCCTAAACCAGCTAGAGTCCCCCCTAAAGAAAGGCCTGTAGCTGCAGTTGTAGTCGCAGATGTCGTTCCTCCCAAATTATTTAGAGAAAATCCTGTGGATGCTATAAAAAAAATGAGACCAAAAAACAAACAGATTTCTATGTCAAAATTGACTCTTTCTAAAAAGTGCTTGCTAAACATAAAATTATATATTCTTAAAAATACAGAGAAACAGTTACTTCAAAATGAACATGAGTGATAGAAAGGCTCTGTGTAGAATTTAACTAATACCAGGTAACTGATTCTAGCCACCAATAGTTTTCAACCCAGCAAAATTAAATGATCCACCAGCAAAATTAAATGATTCCTAAGCCAAGTAAAATTTACAGTCTTAATACTTACATAGTCTTTATCCTTCTTTAGCACCAAACAGCTCTTCAAGACAAGGCCAGTAATAAATGTTAATAGTTTTCCATTTTATTTATCTAACCCTGTGCCTTAGTTTTGCTCTGAGACCATCTTCCAGGATGAGCTTTCCTACTACAGTAGGAAGGCTGACTTCTCTTCCTTGTAATCAATAAAACAGTAAGTCAAAATTTCTGAACAATTAAAATAAGTGCTTCCCAAAGGGCAATTTTGTTTAAGAAAGATGTACACCTAAGTTTACCAAATAAAATTTAAATTTAACCATGAAATGCAACCTTCTCAGAAGAATCTGAGAAGAATCTCACCTGCTGGAGTTGATGTCAGAGCAGAAGAAAGAGCAAGCCCGCTAGCTGAGGTAGAAGAAATAGGCAGAGCAAATGGTGTAGCAGATGCTGCCGGTTTGTTGAATCCTAAACTGAAGCCTGATGTGGATGCAGATGTAGTAGCTGGCGTTCCTGTTTTAAAAAATAAATAAATCTCATTTTACCTTAAGTGTATATGTAAGATATGAACATGCACATGTGCACATATGCGCGCGCGCGCGCACACACACACACACACACACACACACACACACACACAGGTTTCCGTCAGAACTTCTAAGTCTGTGATTCTATCTTCTGTCAGGAAAGGACATATATATGTGAGAGAGAAAACATAAAACTTGGGACTAAATTGTGGCAAATATAGAGAAGACAGTTGTTTAGATGAAGAAAAGCAAAAATGACCACAATCAATATAACATTTTGATCAATTTCAACTCTACACCTAGACTTACTAATGAAGAACTTCTTTTACTTCTCTTCCTTCACTCTCAGCAGAAAGATTATCCCTCATTTCCAGGACCATGTAAATAATGACTGTTTACTTCTGGAAATCCTCTTTTCTCTGGCTCTTCTGTCTACCAGTTCTCATCTCTCTTCCTACTACTATTACTCATTTCCAGGCATTTGTAGATCTTCATCCTCTATTCTTTTTATAATAAGCAAAATTGTCCTGAGTTTTACTCCTGCTCTCTCAATGATCTCACCTGCTTTCATCATCGCAACTACAAGTACAGGAATCCTAATTTACATCTACCAGAATCTCTGTGGACTGGCTCTACCTTTATATCCCTTTGTACTCCTATCTATCTCACCAAAACAAACAAAAATACAATTGTAAAGGGAAAAAACCTCAACTTTGCTAAAGGCCAACTGCTAAAAAAAAAAAAAAGAACCACAACTTTCCTGTCTTCCTCTGCATTCCATTACTTACAAATCCTGTCACTTCTACTTCAGAAATATCCCAGGATTATAGAAATTCTCAAAAACACTCATTTAGGTCATTGCTTTATCTCAACAACTATTAAAACATCATCCTAGGTCCTCTGCCAGTTTCTTCCAACCTCTATTTATTCTTGGAATTATTTCAATTACCTTAAGAACAACAATGAAAGCTTGGTACTTCTGCTCCACATAAAATTTTCTTAGCTCCGGATAGTCAGTAAAGTAGTCTGAACATCAGGCACATGATTCTCCTTTCTTGTCCAGTCCCAACCAACTCCTCAAATCTCAATTCTTACAACCATTTACGTCTCTGAATCTTAAACTCTAAGAACAAATATTTTACATAGTCCCTTGGTTACTTTAGTGTTCAAGCTTTTGCCTTTCTACAGTTCTGCCTAGAATAGGTCTGCCTCCCAAAATAAATTTACTCTCTCTGCCTTTAGTATTTTTCTTATGCCCATTAGTGTTATTTATCAAATTACATGGTAATACTCCTATCTCCTTCACCTGTAACAAATGAATGTCTTGCTTATACATTTAATAGGTCCTGACATAATTATCATTACCACCCTAATTTCCAATACTACTGCAAACTTGGGCATACTGAGTGTTCAGGGCATTATTAGACTCAAAACCACACAGTTAGGAAGTGGTAATTGCTTAAACAATTTTAAATTCAAAAATGCATCAGTGAGGACGGCACAGGTCTGTACTCCCAGCACCCAGGAGGCTGAGCAGGTATATTGCGACGAGTTTAAGGTCATGCTGAGCTACATAATGAGTGCAAGAGCAGTCTGATTTCCAGAGTGAGTCTTTCTCTCTCTCTCTGTCTGTCTTTCTCTCTCTCTCTCTCTCAAAAAAGGCATGATTAAACTGCACTGGAGTTTTTCCTGAAATCGCTGAGAGATAAGCAGTCAAACTAGATTCTTAAGCTAGGGATTTAGCTCAGTGGTTCCAGCATCTGCCGGGCAAGCATAAGATCCAAATTTGACCCCCTCCCCATATTATCACAATGCTGGGCATGACGGCTCATGCCTGTAATTGCAGCACTTGGGAGGCAGAGGCAGGAGAGTTACTGTGAGTTCAAGGCCAGCCTGGGGTACATAGTAAGCTCAGGGTCATCCTGAACTACAAAGCAAAACCCTATCTCAAAAAAAAAAAAAAAAAAATTAACAAAAAACCCAGCTAGGTTCTCAATTGCCCTGATCACAACAAAAAGATCCTGCTACAGCACAATCCTTCAAAAGCATGCACGGATAGGTTCAACAATTTCAGAAAACAAGAAGATTCGATTTTAAACAATCCTGTCTAAAACTCTGGTGGTGGTTAATAGGCAGACTATGACTTTTGCTGATCAACTTGAGTTGTATCCAAGTCAATACAGTCTTCAAACTCGTTTTTTTTGAGACAAGGTCTCGCTTTGTAGTTCAGGCTGCCTGAACTCAGCAATTCTCCTGTCTCTGCCTCCTGACTGCTGAGATTACAGGCGTGAGCCACCATGCCCAGTACTGCTGTATGTGCTTACCAGGGATGGAACCCAGGCCCCTGCACTTGCAAGGCAGGTGCCAGAACCACTGAGCTAAACTCCCAGCCCTAAACTCTTAATTTAATCTCAATTTTAAGGATTTTTCAATATCCTTCCATTCTTTCTTTAAATTTTCGTCACATTTCCTTCAACGCCAGGGAATCTGAAAACTTAGTCCAATAACCTCAATTCTGTTGTTTCGCAGTGATAGGGATAATGTCCTCAGTCTCATACAAACTAGGCAAATGCTCTCTCACTGAGCTACCTCCCACTTCAATGCTATAGTAGTGTTTTTGTTTTCTGGAGGTACTGAGCTACCTCCCACTTCAATGCTATAGCAGTGTTTTTGTTTTCTGGAGGTACTGATCACTCATACAAGCCTTTGTAGTAAGCTACATCTTCAGCTTTTTATTTTGAGACAGGGTCTCTCTAAGTTGCTAAGATGCCCAAACTGAACTCAAATTTTCAATCCTCCTTCCTCAGCTTTCAGACAGCTAAGATTACAGACATGCACCACCACATCCAGTAGCTACATGTGTCTCTAAATTTTGCTCCTACGTATTATAACTCTTCACAACTACTTTAGAGACATAATCAGTGCACTTAATTTCATGACCTTTGGAGTAGTTTGGTGCCTTTCCCATTAAAAGGTCAAACGACTAAAAAAAGTAATGAGAAACAAACTTCCAAATCAGAAACTATTTTTGTGTTTAAAACACTTCTCTCAATTGTGTCTGATATAAATGCATTCTTTAATTAATACTGAAAATTTCTTTGAAAAGTCACTATCTGTAATCTATACTTAATTATTTACCCTAATTCAATGAAATTTAAGAGTAGTAGAATGATCACTCAAACTATTTGTATTGGGATCTTTCCTCAAAAATTTCTTATTCAGTGTTAATCCTATAGCTATAGTTGTTGCTATTCCTGGGGACAAAAAGAGAAATAAATTCTAAACATGAGTGAATACAGCATTCTTTTGGTTCATGATAAGGGAAACACCCTCAGAGGGTGATAATGCTTATACTGAGATCAATTTATGACTTCTGCTACCATAACCCTTACACCAGCATTTCTCCTATAGCCCTAGGTTTCATATTACCACATGTAATTTTATGAATTAGAGAATAGGGGGATAAGGCTTAGAAATGTGAACAACTACTGCTTATAACAAAGTTATGCAAAGAAGAAAAAAAGCTACTATGAACAAAACACTGGGACACCATGATGTCTCGAGAGCTGCTCCCCTGCTCTTTACTTTCTATAAATGGCTGTGAAAAGTGCTGTACTCAAAAACAGAAGGTCAGTGGCAACAGAAGTCAAGAGGCTCTGACAACAGAGAATAAAATGTAAATTAAGAAGCAAACTTCTTAAATGGCTGTTTCCAATGAAATGTTTTCTTTCAGTTGTTAAGTATTAGAAATACCCTTTCTATTACTGAAATGTACCTCAGAAACCTTTGTGTTTTTTACTGCTTACTCTTCTTCCACTGAAACAATGGTTTTAATACAAAGCTTTAAAACATCTAAGAAAACAGACTGTTCTGTGTGTTGTATTAACAAATCTTCCAAACTGTTAAAATTGGCTTAAATATTTGTAAAGGTGCTGTACTATATAACATAAAACTGTAAATCACTTTACATCACTATATTTAAAGAAAAAGATGTTCAATTACCAGAGAAAAAGAGACAAAAAGAGAGACACAGACACAGACTGCTGCATTTCTTTACAGTTCAGTAGATCATAGCAGATGACTAGGCCTATCACTCAATTTTATTTCCAAACCCCTGTATCCTTTTTACCTTAGTATTGATTCCTTTTTTAGATCTAATATTATTGAAAACTTCTAACAGGAATATGTAAGATGGACACCAGAAACATCTAAACTCTACTCCTAAAAATATGATAATCCTTTTTACCTGTATTTGTTCCTCCTAGCGTAAACCCAGTGGCAGGCTTAGATCCAAAGAGTCCAGTTCCAAAACCAGAAGAAGCAGACGTAGTTGCTGGAGTCGTGGTGCTTCCAAGATTTCCAAAATTGAGCCCCAAAGAAGGGTTGCTTATTTAAACAAACAAACAAAAAAAGAGCAAAGTCTACTAAAGCTTAAACTTACTTAAAATAACTTATTTCTTTCAGGTTTACTTTTTTTAAAACATTCAAATCTTTATTGGTACATTATGTATACACATCATCATCACATTCAACATTGAGAGTTTGTACCAGAATATGATACTTGATTCTCATTTTTTCCCATTCCCTCACCCACCCTACAACCTCCCCACCTCTATATACATAAGCTTTCCTTTATTATTGTAACATTCTTTTTCCCGTTATTCACCCCTATACTCTCTTTCCTTTTAAATATTTTCTATTTCACAATTATCTACTATATATACTAGAACTCATATACATCATTTTCTCATACCAGAGAAAAGATGCGATATTTACATATCTGTGACCTATTTATTTCACTTAGGAGGATGTCCTCGAGGTATGTCCATCTAAATATAAATGATTCAAACTTATCATTTTTATGGCAGAGTAATACTCCATTCTGTAGAAGAACCACATGTACTTTATCCAGTCTCCAGTTGACGGACAATTGGGTTGTTTCCAAGATTTAGCAATCACAAACTCAGCTGCTATAAACATGGGTGCACATATGTCACTGTGATATGAATTTAATTCTTTTGTGTATATACCTAACAGAGCAATGGCCGGGTCAAATGGAACCTAGTTTTATGAGGAATCTCCACACTGATTTCTACAGAGGTTGTACGAGAGTCCACACTCCCACCAACAGTGGAGAAGGGTTCCTTTTTCACGGCAGCCTTGCCAACATTTATTGTTGGCTAATTCTGAGACAGCAACCATTCTTTGTGGAGAGAGATGAAATTTTTCATCGGCATCTCTCAAATGACTGGTAATGTGGAGCATTTCTTCATATACATCTTAGCTGCTTTTACTTCTTCCTCTGAAAAGTGTTCATTTCAGATGCCCATTTTTGAGTCTTTAAATTTGGGTGGGCTGATTTTTTAAAGTTCTGTATATTATAGATTA